>JAHWFP010026511.1:4329-17565 GCA_023313725.1 Lithobius niger
CCGCGAAATGGCTGTCTGTTCCCACCACGGTTGTTCCCACCGGCGCGTGGTTTCAGCACTGGGGTGGTCTGCTTAACTTTGTCTCGCAGTTCTGGGGCAATAAACAGCAGCTGCCCGTTGAAGAGCCAGGATGAGCGATGCACTGGTAGAAGCCGTAAGTTTTTGAGTGTGTCCTTACACAGGCCCTCTTGCGAGCCGTCCAAGTAGGAGTCCCGGCGATGTAGCACTGAATTGAATAGCGACCGAGTACCCCAATTAATGGCGTCGGTGTGGAACTCGGACGCTTTCCTCATCAACTTGATTGCAGTGTCAATGTCAGCAATGTCCCTGTCGTCGGGTTCGGCCGCAAGAAAATCCTTCAACCTCGCCGTGGCCGCTGCGTATGCCATGTCGGCTGTCGACATAGCACGTAGGCTGGCCCGAAGCACTTTTTCGTCCTCCTCGAACTGATTGGAAGGCACTTTCATGAACGGGGGTCTGGGCAACGCCGATTCCATGTCCATTTTACATTCGCTAGACACATACTCAGTTTCGTCGTAAGTCTTGTATCTGCCCGCACGCGGTGCCCCCGCGTTTCCCACCGTGAAGAAAAAACTACCCTTCGTCAAGTCTGGTTGGGGGATGGGCGTCACCGCCGACAACACTTTTCCCTTGTCGCGTAGTACTCCACCGTTGATTAGGAGCTGGCGGAATAACACTTGCGATTGGGGAAGGTGGTGCACCTCTTTCGTCACCCGGTCCTGGTTTGCATAGGAGGTAGCAGGAGGCTCCCCTTCCGGCGTTTCCGGAATTATTACTTTAGGGCAGAACACACTGGGTAGTGACCGATACACCTCATCCACCACCCACGTCCACTCAATCGCCTCTTGAGTCGTGTACCCCATGTCCGGGTTACCATTTGAGATGTCCGGGTTACCGGTTGAGGGGTCCGGGTAGAACGGACCCTGCGTTGCCCCGTAACCCCCCAAACCCGGGTCTGTAGGAGGGTCTGTCGACGGGTTGATACCGGCGTCCGCACCGCCCGTTGCACACTGTGGCGCGACGGAGGAGGGCATGACATTACCGTGTTGTGCACTAACACTTACACTGGCACTGGCACTGACACTTAACGAAGCACTTCCACCCCCTTGACTTTGCGAATTTGCTACTAACTGACCACTCCCGCTTGGAGGGGGAGGTGCGGCCGGCCAATTATAGTTTGGTGGGTCACCCGGGCACGACTGAGCATTTTGGTTTTGCCACCCACCAACGTTTGGCCACGACCAATGGCCGCCATAAGTCGCCCACTGACTCTCCCAGGAACCCGGCAGTCCCCACGGCGGTTGCACGGGTTGGGTAGCCTTGTCCGCACTAGCAAGAGACCTGGACTGCGAGTAGTCCGTCTGCTGCAATCCTGGGTTCCCAGCCAACAACCCGGACCGGGGGGCCAAGGTGTCCGCATGTCCGCCCTGTCCGATTGCATGTCCGGGCGTGCTCGCTAAGGGTTGCACCCCAGACCTAGTCCGGGCGGTCCCCATCGATCGCTGGTCGGAGGTTTGTAGAGACGACCCTAAAACCAACCAGTTAGGATCGTGCGAGTCACCAATCCGCCTACGTTTCGGTGACGTATCATCCACATCATAAATTCGCTTACCCGCACTGCACCGTCTATTAGGCGATCCCGGGGGCGTGAAGTTGTCCCGACGATCGTCTTGTCCATCATCAAGAACCGGCGTCGATGTCACAATCGGCAGCACGGACGGTGTTTTTCCCGATTTCTAGAGTCCAAAATATTTTTCGAACGTGTCGAGGATGCCTTTTTGGGTCGCTAGCGCCAGTTTCTTCTCGGCCGCCAGCTGGTCCGCCTTTCTTTGTTCCTCATTCTTGGATAGTGCTTTGTCCACACACGCGGCCACCATTTTGGCGATGTCCGCCGTCGATGGCGGGTTCGTCAGAGACCCGGACTGCTGTTGCACAAAGGGCGCGTCCGCACCCAACGGAAATTGATTTTTGCTTGCCGACGTCAAAGAATCTTCACCCGAATCCACATAATCGTCGTGCGCCAACATGGAATTGTTTTCTAGTAAGGCCAGTTCACGAGCTCGTCTCCTCCTATCCGCTCTCTTGTACGACTCGGCACGTGTTGACGCGATCGACGCAATCACGTCCGGATCCATGTTTACACAATGTTCAGCACATTTATACGACGTGAAATCACATACCCTACATTTCCGGCAAAATTCGTGGGGGTCCGACTTATTGAGCCTTTTCCCACACTTCCGGCCGGCCTTTCCAGGGCAGGTAGTTGGTTTTGTTGATTTTTCCATGATTGAAAACGTAACGATCGCGACTGCTTCCAGTCGTGTCCCAAAACAAACTGTGAAGCAGAGCGGGAAAAGGGGCGCCACCTAGCGGTAGTCATGGGCCCCGGGGAGCGCCATTGCAGAGACTGGAGAGCGTTAGATTTCATGTTTGGGACGGGTAGCATTTCCAAAACTGGAAAGCATAATAAAAATACAGGTAAGTATTTTAGGCTAGCAGTAAAAACTAACTTACTGTTCAATTTCATCTGTAACGAAAGATTGCTCAACTACGATCGATTATTTATTTACAGTAAAAGTTATATGTCAACCAAAGTACAAAGCTTTGCAGTCTGTATTTGCCGAAATTGCAGAATGTAGCAATTTTCACAATTCTCAAACAGATTTAATTCCGCCCGAAGAACTGGACCTAACATTTCGAAATCTGATTCTTTTTGACGATTGCCTTTTGGACAACCAAAAAAACATCGAACGTTACTTCGCTCAAGGACGTCATTCAAATGCCGATGTTTTTTATTGCAGTCAATCCTACACGAGAATTCCTAAACAAGTGGTCGGAGACAACGCAAATTTGTGAATCCTTTTCTCCGTGGATGAGTTAAATTTGAAACATGTTTACGAAAACAACGTTGACCCCGACATGGAATTTTCGGACTTTCAAACGTTGTGTAGAACGTGTTGGAAAAAGCCTTACGGGTTTTTATCAATGAACAAAACGTTAAACGAGGGGAGATACAAACGTTCGTTTGTACCTATTAAACAAAAGAATGGAGACGAAACGAAAAATCGGAAAACTCAAAAGAAGTTTAACTAAAAAGTTTCTAAATCGACGTTTGGGCGATGGAGTGCAAGAAGAATCGCTACAAGAATTTTTTTAACCGGCAGTAAGTCCCCTGAAACCGACACCGGTCCTAGGTGTAGCCACGCAAACTACGCCAATTAAAAACACACTAGCCACGCAAACTACCCCGATTAAAGCTTATAAAGAGGTAGAAAGTGACGACGAGGATGACTACGAAACGGATTTATCGTTGACTCCTTCCGATGTCGCTACTGCTAGTGAGCCTCCCAGTTTCAGTCTCGCCGAATCGCCGATAATGCAAATTTTTCCCGAGGCCAAACCTGAATACGCCTCTAAGAGCACCGGCCCTAAAGTCACCCCCTCATATTCCGCGGTACAAGCTAAACGCATTTATACTCCCCCGGAGCTTCCCCACATACCCACTCTCCGGTCCCTCAATAGTTTGTTACCTGGTCAGAATATTGGCCCAACGGCTACATATTTCTTGACAAGATTTTTCGAAAATCCCAAGGAAACGGATTCAGCATTCGGACTTCAGTACGACACGAAAAAAGGCAAGCTGACCATGGGGCATAAAGTGGTTCAAATTTGTGAAAATGACGTTACGGTCGGGGGGAAGCAGTATACAGGGAAACGCAGGCTTTGTGGAGTTTGCTAGTTCCAAGAGAGTTGAAAGAATCCTCCTACTCACCAGAAGTTAAAGTAGCTTACGCGGACATGTTACAAAATACCGACGCCATTTTTATCAACGATGATTCAAAAATTCGTAAACCCAAATCTAATCGTAGCATCAAGTACGTAACTATGGTTCGTCAGATTTGGGAAGATATGAAAAAATCTAAGAAAAAGGGGGATGGCATGGTTAAAAAGGCGGGTAGCAGAGTAGATTACAAATATTACGTCGATCCTAACGACTTGATAAAGAGACTCAGGCTTTTGTACGAGTTTACATCGGCCGGCCACGACGGACATAGAAACGAGATGGTCGAAATTTTATCAGAAATACAGCAATGACAAATCATAACTGTGCGGGAGAAACGGGTGGCTTATGAAAATTTAGGTTATGTATAAAACAAAAGAACCAAAAAAAATATCGAGATGAGGTACTGCGTCAAATGTAAGCGTCTCACAGCTAACGGCACCGAGCCGTCCGTTATTATAACCGTAAAAAATAACAGACAGATGGAAGTCGTATTTTGCGAGGTATGCGGGACGAAAAGAGCTTCCTTTATCAAATCTGGGAAAAGAATCCTAAACAAAATCATAGATACGTTACCGCTCGAACTACATTTGCCCGGCTACCAATACTGCGGTCCGGGAACCAAACTGGAAAAAAGATTGGCTCGAGGAGATCCTGGGATTAATCAACTAGACGAAGCGTGCAAAGAACACGATATAGCTTACTCCGAGAGCTTAGATTTAAAATATTGGCACGTCGCCGATAAAGTTCTCGCTTCCAAAGCTCAAAGAGTGACAGACGATCCTTCTCTGACATGGCGGGAGAAACTAGCCGCTTTGATCGTTAAGAAGATCATGAAAATGAAACTAAGATTTGGAATGGAAAATTAAAAACATGGACCAACTCGTAAAAGAACTTCACAACCAGGGCAAAAAAATTTAACGAGACAGAAAATGATTGTACTGGGCCTGAACGATCTATGGCAGGCTAGGCTACCTTGGTGGAAATGATACCTTACGCTAGACTTAATAAGGGGTTTAACTACCTACTAACCTGTATTAAGGTCATGTCCAAATTTGCTTGGGCTATCCTCTTAAATCTAAATCCGGTATAGACGTTACCGAAGCTTTCAAGAAAATACTCATAGGAGCGACACCCCCTTAAAATTTACAAGTTGATTTAGGTAGCGAGTTCTACAATAAAGACTTCAAAGTACTCCTTAAACGTCACAACATCAACATGTACTCGACGCACTCGAAGTTGAAGGCGAGCGTGGTAGAACGATTCAACAGAACCCTGAAAACTCGGATTTGGAAAAGCTTCACAGGGCAGGGTAGCTAAAATGGGTAGATACTATCAACGAGTTAGTTTCCCAGTACAACGACACCGTCCATTCTACTACGAAGTTGAAACCGAGGGAAGTAACCAGGCGGCACGAACCGTTGCTGAGACGAGTAAAACCTAAAGGGCCGTCTAAAAAACCAAACTTTGTCGTAGGAGATAAAGTCAGAATTTCAAAATTCAAAAAAATTTTAGATAAAGGGTATCTTCAAATTTTACCAACGAAGTGTTCACGTTTCGCAAAGTGCAAAAAACTGATCTGGAAACTTATCTTTTAAAAGATGAATCGGGCGAACCCATTCTACGAAATGGAAATTCAAAAAACTTCGGTTCCGGACTTGTTTTTAGTAAAAAAAGTACTACGTAAGAAAAAAGGAAAAGATGGAAAAATGCTCTACTTTGTCAAGTGGAAGGGATAAGATTCAAAATTTAATAGTTGGACCGAAAACATTAGCAGCCTTTGACTTCCTACCCTTATATGGGTCTAAATAAAATAAAATTTATCATCCAATGGGTGCCAACAAATTCTACTTTTGTGGTTGTTAGACGATGCTTTATTTTTTCGTCAGGGTTATCACGTCTTAATTTTATTACATCAATTTTCTTCTTCTTTTAGCAGCGGCCTTTTTCCCCAACTATTCTCTGTTCAGCAGTTTCTGTCGCACATTTCTTGCGTAAAGCAGCGGCTCTTTTCTTCTTATTAGCCACTTTTTTTCTTCTTTGCTTCGTCTCGGTATTTCACAGATCGATGCTTCTTCCTCCTCATCTTTCACCAGCGAAGCACGCTCTTCAGCTTCTTCATCCTCCATCGGATCGATTATGTCGTCTACAAAATCGTGCGGTATGCCGGTTCAGTAGTGACCGTGCGCTAACGTGTTTATTCCATCGTTCAACATAAATCTTTCCATCGTTCAACATAAATCTCGTAAGGAGATACGTATGATTTTGAAATTTCAACCGTGGCGAGCTGATGATGCTTGCTTTCAATGCTCCTCCACGTGGCTTTCGACGATGTTTTCGAAAATAATGCTTTTTTGTAGTCTTCGTGACAGAGACTTTTTTGGATAAACGCTTTACTAATCCCTTTAGCCTTTCTAATGCTATCTTCCCCGACTACAAAAAGAGTACAGTTTTGCTTTCAAACCTACAAATTCTTTCACCGGGATGCCGGCCGTCTCATCTTTCATTTTCCCCAGGACTTGTTTGTTTTTAACGCTGTATAGAGGATGCAACGGATCGTAATTGCTGGTGTCGAATCTGTCTAGCTCAAATTCCATATCCAGGTAAAAATCGTCAGTCTCTACCTCGTAGAACAGACTGTCGTTGTCTGAGAAAGTAACCGCGTGCGGTCTCCGTATTTTGGACGCATGAACTCGTAGTGAAATACGTACATCGTAAGCTTGGAAAGTACGAGGATGCAGAAACCGGAGTAAGTTGGTAAGTCGCACTTTACGTTATGAAGCTTCAAGTTTACCTGTACGAGATTTTCGTTGAGGATTTTGAACGAATCCGCGTGTGGTAGAGTGCTGTACTTGATAGATTTTTTTGGATCGGTGGTCGATTTAACGGATAAACGCTCCGATGTGTTTTCCATCGTTTTTCCAAATACCGAATTATTTTTCAATTTGAAAGTCTTTTTCGAACGTCGTCGTTGCTTGTAGACGCTTCTCGGTGTTAAAGTCTATGTAGGATTTTAGCCATTGCTTCTGACCAAATTTTAGAATTCTGCGGATGCCTTTCAAAATTAAACCGCGTTGCAAGTAGAATTGTAAATTCCTGTAATGAACTACGTAGTGTTTCTTCGGGAGCAGGTTGGTCGTCAGTTTGGAAGTAGAAACGATCTTCTTGTTTCCTGCCATTGCTTTCATGAAGGCAGACATGAGTTTTGGCATTATTTTAAACTTTTCCGGCGCTAAAGGATAGTCGTCGTGATCGTCGTGTAACTCGGGCGGATAGTCCAAGTCTACTTCCAATATATAGCCGTATTCCAAATCTTTTTCGACCGATGCCAAGCGAAATTCGAGAATGTCTTTCATCGTCAGCCAGCTAAATCGATCGTACGGAAGGAACTCCATCATGGCTAGTCCGTATAAGTTGTTGACATCCAAATCTACTAGATACAGACTTGGTAAATTGTCGTCGTAAGTATCTGGTAGATATTTGTTATTGGCGATCGAGTGCCTTTTCGACACAAAAGTTGTTCCACCTCTGAAACCGGAAGTTATAAAGTTATGCTTTCCTCCATGTGTAAACAGTTCTAGTTCGACTTTGGTTTTTTTCAATGCGGCTGCCCAACTAAATCCCGGTATGGACACGTAGTAGCAAGGATCTATGCCGTCATTGACAAAACAAGTTTCCCCGAAAGTCTGAAAAATGTCAGCTAGAAGATACACATCGATCATCTGATATACGAGATGATAATATTAAAAAACCTTCTTCTTCAGCAAATTCCAAACTGAGGTAGCGTCATCGTAATCACCGTTGGTGATGCCTTCGCCTCGTAGAGAGGAGAAGAACGCCGCTTTAGGAGGTAATTCCTGGTCTTCAAACACATCCATAGACTGCACGTACTCGTACTGGTAATTGCCTTTTTGCGTCAATAATCCAATATTTCCTTCTTTTCGCTCCTGGCTCGAACCAGTCTACCGAATTGAGAGCAGTTTTTAAGATGGGGACGGGTCGATCTTTCTTGTGAATTTTAGCCAAAGTTCCGAGCGAGGAAGATAGGAAACTATAACTGTCTAAAAACCACAACCTTACCGAAAAGTCCTTTACACCGAAGGAAAAGTACCGCGTAACGGTCATACTCATGAACACTCGGTGTTTTAGGCAAGAATGTCTACTCCCGAAGGGAAGTTTTCCGTCGCAGAAATCAGTAGATGCATATCGTAGCCTTCCAAGTTATGGAAGACAACCTGGATAGTATTTATTCTCCTAGCCTCCAGGTTGCATTTAACGTTAGAAGCACCTCTGAACTTTCCTGTGAAGTGGCAGTGATCTCTTACTTTATCGGTGACGATGACTTTGCCGCAGTAGTAGCAAGTATCGGTTTTCGAGAACCAAATTTCATCGTCGGCAGTCATCATACATTTCGCTATTCATACATTCGTCAAACTTATTCACCACATCCTCGCCGAGGTAGTATTTTTGACTCACAATTTCATTTTCTGGACCAACAACAACGTATCCAAAACTAGTAGGCGAACTAGACGGACTTTAATAGACGAACTCGAGGATGAATCGGCGCTCCTAATTTGCACGGGTCTGAGCATACATTCGAAATCTGCATAAATTACCCAAGGATGAGGATTCCGCCTGTCGTAGTGTAGGAATTTTAACGAGTTATTGCCGGGTGGTAGGAAAGTGAGTACTTGCGCCCTATTTAATCTCAAGCACTGAGTGGTGTGCTCCATCATACATTGTACTTTACTAAAGGCCGCGAAGCAGTTGCGGCAGTAAAAGTTCCTGTTGGTTCCAACACCTCGAAATCGGAGTACCCCATCAATATCGAGGATGGAACAGTAATGAGTATTTCCTTTTTCGTCGGCTATTAGTAACAAGTCAATTACTTCTCCTTCCATGTTTTTGTTCACTCTCACTGGGTGTAACCCTATCGATCCCTTGTAAGAAATTATGTTAATAGAAAAATTGTTGACTCATTTGAAGGAATCAATTTGCCGTAAACTCACGGGGAACGTCAACATGGAATAGTCTACGGTATTCAAAAATGGTTCGTAATATTTAACCTCGGTTTCGTACAACTTCATTTTAGCAGCTGAAACTGAATACAGAAAGCACTTTTCGTCAGAATTTTCCACATTCACTATAACTTCGATTTTCTTGCGTAATGCATTCGGCAAGGGTAGGAAAGAACTAGGACGAAAAGGATCGATTTTCGCCACTTTTACGGTTATACCCCGAACATTCAAAAAGCGCCAACCACTACCTTTTTCGTCGAAAGTTTCGACTGACTGTTGTATTTTTTTCCGACAAATCAGATTCGTTGTAAATGGCCGTATACAGGGACAACAAATAAGCTCTCACGGTGTTGGAATCCCTGCTAAAATCTGCCTGTAAACACAGTTGAAATTTACAATTGGTCAGTTGAACCAAGCAAGT
Source organism: Lithobius niger (assembly GCA_023313725.1). Taxonomy (NCBI): domain Eukaryota; kingdom Metazoa; phylum Arthropoda; class Chilopoda; order Lithobiomorpha; family Lithobiidae; genus Lithobius; species Lithobius niger. The sequence goes on from JAHWFP010026511.1 coordinate 13,571, forward strand.
CGTAATAAGAAATTTGAGCGGACAATACAGTAAATTGAGCGCTAGGGATGAATCGAGATATTCACTTTTGCGGAAATAAATTTGATGAGTATCATCATGCACCAACTTGCAGCTTACTTCACCTTCAATATCTTTCAACTCGTTTTCGAAGAGTAAACACTCTGGTCGAAGATCGGATCGATGGTTAGGAAGATGATGGATCAATTCTTGTCGAGTTGCATAGCCATTTCCACAATACGTACACGTAAACGATGATTTTGAATTCATTTTCTTTTTCTCGAAAGAAAACTTTTCGTTCCTTTTATTATATAAAGAAGACAATTTTTTCATATCCCCACGATTCCCTTCCTTCCCTAGGTGAGTCTAAAAAATATGCGGAAAAAATTTACAAATAAAGGTAGCAAAAAGCACTTTCCCACCCTCCTCCAGATCGACGATAAGGAATAAAAAGGTAGTAAAAGGTGCTTTTCCACCCTCTTCCAGATTGACATCCCGCACTTTCCCACCCTCCTCCATATCGACAAAAACTAATTAAAAGGTAGTAACCTAACCTACCCTAATCAGCCTCCTGTAGATTGCTATCCCGCGTCTAACCCCACCCTCCTCCATACCTACGGAACCCACCGGAAACGACACCCCCCCGCGTGACAGGAAGTTACGTCGTTACCCAATCTCGATCCCATGACCAGAAGTGATGACATAGGAGGTAACACCCCTCCTCCAGATCGACGAAAATGAATGAAAGGTAGTAAAAGGCACTTTTCCACCGTCCGCCATCTTGACGAATACGGAAAAAAAAAGTTGTAAAAGACACTTTTCCACCCTCCTCCAGATCGACGAAAACTGGAAGTGACTCCCCACTTTTCATCAGGTGAGTGGTAGTGCATCATCACCCCCATTTTGATCAGGTGACAGGAAGTGGGGGATGACTAGCTGACTCAATATCGTATTCTACCGTACTCCCTGTGCCTCAGCCCCTACCATTGACGCACCCCAACCAACGTCGGAAGTATCGTTTCCACCATCCTTGTGGCCTCCAGTCTGATCCAGGGTCATCCAACCACCGGAAGCGTCAGTAGTCAGTACCAATTACCACCTATCTATATCATCTGCCATACCCTACGATAGTGTCCCACCGGCCATGACCTCCGTCTATCACACACAATACACTCTCGGCCAACAAACTCTGCAGGTCCCGAAGCGCTACGACCCCTGCCACTCCGTAGATCGCGAACGATCTTCAACAGCCGGACCCATTTATCTCGTAGCAGGATAAACCGTGCCTGCACCAAATCCAGTTCCATGCCGAGAAACGTGGAATAGAGCCGGAAGTGACGCTATTTTTACATAAGTAACTGAGTTAATGAGGCTTGAAACACGCCGATTGGTGGAGGGAGATCCCATTTTTTAACACAGTGAGGAAGATTGGTGCGTAGTAGATTATTATATGTGAGAATGACAATTTCTAACTAAACCACTCACTAAATCAATTTTTTGTGTGTAAAATTATGGGGAATTGCGCATTCTCGAAAAGCGCGTAAATGTTTTAAGCAGAAAAATTAGTTTTCTATTTTTGTCTCGCACTTTGTGATGGCGTTTGAAAATTGCTATTACACTTTCTGACACAGTTGTAGTATTTCGAACACATGTTGCGTTTCATGTTACAATAAAAAATGTAAGGTGAAATTAGTTTATTAAATTAGTTAAATAGATTGCCTTGTGTTAGAAATTAAAAAGAAATTAGAAAAATGTTCAGCCCGTTGGGTGGTATTATATATTCACGTGCAGTATTTAAGGGGGGGACAATGTTCTTCACGCGGTTGACTTAGGGAAGATTCATGCACTAAAGATTCATTCGAAAAAGGTCTATTCAGGTTAGTCAAGGCATGTCAATAAACTTTAAAAACTACTTCGCATCTGATAAAAGGTGTTTTCCAGCTTGGATTGGGTGCCTAACGCAGATTACACACTACATCCATAAAATTGCATCCCTTGCAATTTTCGCATGCTGGGTGAAAATAGTGTGGGGTCTTCTTGCATGTGCAAATCGAGGAACCATTGCTGGAGGCCACATTCCACCGATTAAAGCATCCGCCATCTTGGTGCCGTTTGGGCGTATTATTGGCGAATTTCGCCAAACAAATAGCGAACAGAGCGTCCGTGTGTCCTACACAGATATCCATAGTGAAGTGATTAAGCAGGGTACGGTACTATACCCAGAATATAAGGGAAGCGCCACTAGCGACCGTAGGGAGGATTAGCTAAACTAATCACTAAAAACATTGTTAATAGAACTACTGTGAAATTCAAATTCAACTGTCAAATGGCTTATTTCCTCCATGATCACTTAAATTCACAAAAAAAGACTCTCACAGTCTTGCTAATTTTCAACAGTACCCCTACTGTCTTCATCAGGCCCTCCAAAGTTCAATTTAGGTCTCTGGTTACAACGCGTGGCATTCTATACTGCTCGGGCCACCTGAGGGAACAACTCGTTGCCATTGCGCAGAATGAGATGGTGCGAATGGTCCGAAACTCGAGCAATTTGGAGATAGCAGGCCCCCACCTCCATGAAACTAAGGGCAAGTTCATTAAACTGGGCTACCCAGCTGGACTGTTGAACAGGTTGCGGAAGAAGGCGATTTCAATTGTAAGCAAGAAGAAGAAAGAGAAAACAACTGAAAGAGAATGTGGACTGAATCAGAGGCAGAATGAGCAATGTCCGAGAGTGAGCCTGACTTATCTGGAGGGAGTGAGTGGCCCTATCCGCCAAATCTTGTGCAAAAATGGCTTTAAGACATATCTGAGAAATGTTGAAGGGCTGAAGAAGCGTACAGGGAGTACAAAGAAGAAAGCTCAAGTGGACGAGTGACTCAAAAAGCTAGGGATGAAGAGGCTATGAAGAGTGTGTTGAATAGCAGAGAAGGGGTGTATAGAGTACCATACAATGGATGTGGTGCCGTGCATGTGGGTGAAACGAGGAAAGGAGTGAAGACTCGGCTAGGCCAGCATATGATGGGCAATGTTAGGAATGAGGCGGAAGATTACGGCATTGAGCCCATTGTACTGCCACACAGCATGAAATTGGTTGGGAAAGAACAGAAACGCTTATCCATTCTAATTCGGCACGGAACAATCATCTTCGTTACCTCGAATCTATTGCCATCCAACACTATGAAAAGAATGGGATCCCCCCTTATTAATATCCAGGGTCCATCACACCCCAACGTGGGACACTTAGTAGGAAAAGACTTAGGAGAGAGATAGGCGGGCAAGTGGAGAATCAATAGAGGCCAGATTGGACCTATGCCTTGCAAGTATGGGAGATTGGGAGGCCACAATGTAGGCCATGCCTTGCAAATACTGGAGGCTGTGATAACTGCCAAATTCAAATCCAAGCAACTGACAACAAGCAAGGATGTAACCAGAGACCTAAATTGAACTTTGGAGGAACTGATGAAGACAGTAGGGTACTGTTGAAAATTAGCAAGACTGTGAGAGTGTCTTTTTTGTAATTTAAGCGATCATGGAGGAAATAAGCCATTTGACAGCTAAACTAATCTTAAGAAAATTTACAACGGGGCGAGTTTTAAATTGCATTGAGTATTAAACAGCCAAATCAGTGTGATTTAAGCACATACTGAAGAACTTTGCAGAAAATTCGGTTTCGGTTACAGACCAATCCCTAACTAGCACATTTTTGTAATCCAAACAATACAGCTGGGGGGAGGGAAAAGGCACACTACACATTGATTATCTGAACACTTTCTTGGTAGAAACTCAACAGTTTTTAGACAAGATAAAAAATTGGGCTTACTTTTTATAGCAGAAAGCACAATCTTTTTGGTGCTCTCTCATACGTATGCAAACACAGTAGCCTACACAATTACGTGTCATTTTTTTGGCATGCAAATTCAATTATCTGTGTAGCCTGTGGTCACAGTTAAGTAATCAAGTTTCTACAGTGATTAAACTAACTGATTACAAAAAAAAAA
>JAHWFP010026518.1:0-12478 GCA_023313725.1 Lithobius niger
GGGGCTCCAGAATTTTCTTAAAGACTGACCCCTGTGTGGACCCGGAATTACAGTAACTCTGGTTTTTTAATTTGCTTTAAAAGTGTTTGAAATAATCTAGAATTGTGGTAACACGGAGTTACCCCAACTCTTGACATTAATATGGTTGCGGTTTCTGATGTTATATGTATAGCCGCAGTGAGCGCCACAGCGCGAGCAAGGCAGGGATGTTATTTATGATAATTCCGTGTTACTACAATTACGGATTCTTTCAGACACTTTTAAAGCAATTACGAGTCCGGAGTTACTGTAATTCCGGGTCCACACATGGGTCAGTATTTCAGAAAATTTCGGAGTTAACATAACTCCGTGTCGGTACAATTCTAGCGCTTTCCGGAATTGTATCGACACGGAGTTACGTTAATTCAAATGCTGGCCCGTGTGTGGGACCCGGAATTACAGTAACTCCGGATTCTTAATTTACTTTAAAAGTGTCTGAAATAATTTGAAATTGTGGCAACACGGAGTTACCATAACTCCTGATCTTATTGATGATGAAATAATGTCCCTGCCTCTCTCGTGCTGCCGCTCTCGCTGCGACTATACATATAACATTAGAAAATGCAACCATATTATTGTCAAATTAGACAAGAGTTAGGGTAACTCCGTGTTACTGCAATTCCGGATTATTTTAGACACTTTTAAAGCAAATTACGAATCCGGAGTTACTGTAATGCCGGGTCCACCAACGCGGTCAGTGTTTATAAAAATTCCAGAGTAACCTAACTCCGTGTCAGTACAATTCCGCACCCCCATTTTAACTTTGTTGTTTCTATTATAGAGTGGTACGTTGCTAACAAAAAGTTTTGCAGGTTTTCTGTGCGACCAAAAAAAGAGTCATTAGATTGTACTGTAGTATGATTGACACCTCTTCACCTTCGATCTGTGTTGCTTGTTTGTTTTCCTATTTATGTTTTCTTTCTTTACAGTTATGTACATTTATACACAACGAAACTTTAAGCTAAATTAAACCCTGATACCGAAATTCCAAAACTCCTCTCGATGAAATACAGTAGTGATGGCTAATTTACTGAACATGCTTACTATTTTATTATTATGGCCATATTTTGTCGTTTTCATTATTTAAAAGTCATACGATGTATCCCATATCGTGCCGCTTTTAAACAATGGTTTACCCGATAAGTTGATTCCGTATGAGTTTTAATCAATGGGCCATCTGATAAGTTGATTTCGTATGAGCTTATAGAACTGCAGCTTTCATTGCATAAACCAAACAATTAATTAAAAAACTGTAACCAAAACGTAAATTTTCATGGCAATCACATACCTTTTCACACTTGGTTAATAGTTGAGATTGCGTTTTTTACAGTTCCGTTGCAAGCAACTGTTGAGGATTTAACTTTTGCAAACAATCATATTCTGAAAGAGTTATTTATTGGACTATTAACACAGTCTGGACTTTTGAAGTTGCAATAGTTTATCAACACCTACCTTTCCAAAACGGTTGACTTGTTCGTCTTTCACCTTTCTACCCTTCAAGGGGTCTAAAGCTTACTTGACTAAGACATTCTCGATTCTCATAGGATTCGTTGAACAAACCGAGACACGCAAAATTAATCTGGCTGCATTTTACTAAAATCATTTTGCTCAGCCGAACACGAAAGAATAACCAAGCACCCAATAATTGTTAACGTTATCTAACTCGTACATGCAACAACAAGCAAGCAACCATAACGCGACACACCTCATACCATTGCAACAATGAACACCACCATTGAAAACTATTATAGTTTATACTATCATAAATACCTTATAGCCATACGTTTGCAACGAATGGGATTTCAAGTCGGTTTGTCAAGTGGTTTTTGTTACAATTTTTCTTGGATGTTATCCTCAGACCAAAAGAAATATCCTCGGTCTTTGCCCTCAGATGCTCTTTCAATCTATGGATACTGTACAAGAATAAGTGTGACAGAAATGAGTTATGAGATCACGTTGTCGTAAAAGTATGGGGTGGGGGGGATTGAGGCTTAATGGCGCGTCGACAACTTGGTCATTAGCGCCAACCTCAGTCACAGTGCAGTGGTCCGGGTTGCCACTGCACCACACATTACAGAGATGTTATTCAAACCCCTAATCTAAATCTTGTCATACATCTGTACCTCCTGCAAAAATTGAAAAACACCGGACAGGAGGACAGACTTATCGCCCAACTGACGCGCAATGTCATGCGGAAGATGGAACTGACGATGAACACCATCAAGATGGCGACAATCAACAAGTAAGTGCCGGACCGCAAGTGGCCGTCGACACCAAGAACATTCAGGAGGGTCAAACCCCCCCGCAAAAGGAAACAGTGAGTAAGTCGGGTGTGACCAATTCGCAAACGGGCCAACACAACCTCCTCACGGCGACTGCGGCGACACGCCGAGTGCCACTCCTCGACAGTGCCTTTAATGGCCCGTAACTTATTACCGTCCTGTTTGTCCCACAAGGCTTGCCAAAAAGCGTGTAACCTCAGACGCAGAGTTGGAAAGGCATCTGAGGGAACAAGGCTGAGATCCCTACCGAGAGGGCCAGAAAGTGCCCCTTTCGCAGCAGAATCAGGTTGCTCATTCCCTGCCATCCCAACATGGCCCGGGATCCAGCAGAAAAGCACGGCCTTCCGCTGGCCAGGCAAGCGGGAAAGCAAAGCTTGGACACGCCGTGTCAAGGGGTTCCGAGGATTGCAATTCGCCAAGGACTCCAGGGCACTCATGGAATCACTAAAGACAATGAAATGCGTGCCCTGAAGGTCAAGGATCCATTCCACCGCCAAACCAAGAGCCAAAAGCTCTGCAGAGAACACAGAACAGCTTGATGGAAGGCGATGGGCAACCGTCACACCCTTACACACGCCACGCCAACGTCGGACTTCGACCCATCAGTAAACAGGCGCTGATAACCGGCGTAAAAGTATGGCTATAACCTATACAAAAAAAATTAAATAGTGTAGGAAGTGGTGGTAAGTGGGACAAGAAGAGGGAACAGTCAGAGTATTGCTTTTACCAGTTAAAAACTACTTCCAACCAGCAATGAATCCGTGTAGCTAAGTGAACCATTGCCATTTTGTAAAAAAATTAACGAATTTACTGCTTTTACTGCTATTCCAGTCCTAACATTTATTCGTATGAATAATGTTATAAAGTGTAATTAAGGAGCTTGCATTATACGTAGCTTTGATAGGGTGGACTCACTAGTTGAACGCGTCTGAGCTAGAGCGCAGCTCTTTCCCGTGGTAAAGTATACACGAGCGAGATTCAGATGATGACGTTTTTGCCCCCAAACCAATCCTCGAAGCAGACGACGCTTGGTTTTTCGAAACCAACAAAAAGGTTTGTTTTAAATAGCGAGTAGTTTTTAACGAAATTAAGGAATAATTATGAAATATCTGATCGTGCAATCTTTGCTGAACGTTAAAATACACATTATTAAAACAAAACGACAAATTCTTACCAGATTACTTAAGACGAGAGTAGCTGACGTAGTTGAAACCAAAACAATACCATGCTTTACGATGATCGCTTGTGGCGGTGCTCTCCATCTGATAACAAATGTTGCTATTTTCAGTCGCATTGGCGATTGTACTGGTAGGTCAATGCACTTTAAAACAATTTACACAATTGGAGCGGTCCGGCTTACGTTTGATGATGAGGACTCATTCGTTTGTTACTCGAATTTTGTGTCGTTTCATCGGCAAAATCAAAAGCCAATGCGATGCAAGAATCGGTAAAATGGCGAAATGGGAGCAGAGACGTCAGCCGTGTTTGTGGTATGGTAAAGCATCTCCCAAAATCTCGCATGGTTTCTCCCGGTAAAGCGTAATAGTAAATGGGTCCAGCCCATCAAAGCTACGGATAATCCAAGCTCCCTGAGTGTAATGATAATAAATATAACATTCCAAATACTGTTATAATATTCTGATAAATATTATAAAGAAAAAACAGATCGGAAGGCAACTCCTTCCATGAATCCTCTAAAATTAAAAGAAACATTTAAGTAATAGCTCATTTTAACATTGGTAAGCAGTAAAAACTGACATTTTCTGTAAAGTCTCGGTGTCATTTTTATTTTTGTTATAATAATTAAGCAAGTTACACCAATGACAGTGTGTACCATTGCTTAGTATCCTTGTTCAAAGGCACTAACGATTAAAATGAACATTCATCAGTGGCAGTACCTGGCAACTTGCTTTAAAGAAGCTGTAAGGAGATTTATTCTTTATTTAATTGGCCTCGAAACTCTAAAGTTAGTTTTATGATATGAATAATCATCAACCTCCTTTTATACAGTTTCTCAGTTAGCTGGCCATTCATTAGTTGTTTTGATAAATCAGTTAAGCCTTGGTTAAGGGCAATTACGCCCATTTCGACATGCATGTTTTACTTTTGGATCACGTACACAATAACTAAACACAAGAATTGCGGTAGGAATACGTTACGTACGTCCGATACAACAATTTCGTTACTGCATCACCAAAACATGAAATGGGTGCCACCATTGTTTCGCGAACAGCACGACAGTAGTGGCCATCTAAGGCTGTCAGATTCTTGAGCTACCAACAGCCAACAGAGCCCTCTCAGTGGGCTTCATCGGCACTTGAGTCGAAACGGCACAGAACCATCTGTTGGCATTAATTTCAGTTGTTTTCGAGAGAAACAATGGCGGCATGCATTACGTGTTTTGGTGATGCAGTAATGAAATTGTTATATCTGACGTACGTAACATATTCCTACCGCAATTCTTGTGTTTAGTTATTGTTTAAGTGAACCAAAAGTAAAACTTACACGTCAAAATGGGTGTAATTGCCCTTTAAAGTAACAGCTATAACTAATGCAATAGACTCTACAATTTTTTCCTTTATGTTAATTGCTTTATTTTTCTTAATCTTGACACTGATTCTTATTTTTGAAAGAACTTGTTCCAAGTATACAATTTTAGAACTGTGGATAGCTGAAGATTTCTGTATCCAAACGCAGATTGTGAGTGCTGATGTGTTCTCTCAGACGAAATGGACTAGCGGCACAGTAGCCACAAATATGACATTTGTAGCGTTCTTCATGGATGTAACGATGGTGAGTAAGGGCACGCTTCGACCGGTAGGATTGTAGACACAGTGGACATTGGAAACTCTGCCCTGTAACGAGAAATAAAAATCTGTAGCTAAACACTTTCAACTACATGACAGAGTCACAGCCTGTAAAACTTTCACGCAGTTAATGCAATTTAGTAATAGAGCAGTGACACGACGTAGTATTATTGTATATAACTCTATGCTGGAGCCTTAATGGGTTAGCTGCAAGGGGCACTGCAGAGAAACAGAAGTGCGTCATACTGAAGCCGATGCTGTGAAGAGTGATTTCTTAGACCTAAAATGCGCGATTTTTGTTGTTGGAGAAAACTACGTTATTTAAGCCTAAGAAATCCGCTCTTCCGTTGTTTTTCCCTCAATTTTTATGTAGTGCACCTTGTAGTTATGCCCTCCAAAACCCATACTGGTGCCAATCTGGTGCCAATATGGCGGCAAATGTCACTGCTCTATAATGAATTTTAATTCAACAAACAAATAATCCTCGCTTTGTTCACTGTTCCGCCATGTTAATTCTTTCCGAATGCATGTTGTCCACTGGTGTCCATATTTGCATTTGTGAACGTAATTATTAAAATAGTTTTGTTATTTGCAAACGTATTTACCTCTATGAGAAACAGTTGTGCGCTACAATGATCACTTTCATTTCAAACCAATTTCTCCTATTTTGATTCAATTTGTAAAATATCGGGTTGCCACTGCACCACACATTACAGAGATATTATTCAAACCCCTAATCTAAATCTTGTCATACATCTGTACCTCCTGCAAAAATTGAAAGACACCGGACAGGAGGACAGACTTATCGCCCAATTGACGCACAATGTCATGCGGAAGATGGAAACGACGACGAAAACCATCAAGATGGCAACAATCAACAAGGAAGTGCCGGACCGTGTACAAAAGGGCAGACAAATTAGGACATAGGTACAAAAGACCAGCTGATCCAGGAGTGTATTGCACAAAAGACCTTCAGACCTAATGTGATCATTAACGTATTGTTTCATGTAGAGACAATTAACTTATTTTATGAAACCAAAGTCGTTTTTTAAATAGCAAGATTAAAGAGCTATTAGGGTAGATAGGTAAAAGAATTACTTTGTAGTAATTTTATAATGCATTCTCGTTGCTTGAGAGAAATGTACACCACCTGCTTGCTTAAAATTAGTTTTCCTTGTTTGTTACAATCATTATGTAAACAAACAGTAATTCACTTACCTGCATGCTGTTCTATATTATGTGATTTAAAGTGCATTATCTTTATTTTAATTAGTGTTAGTACTTAGACGTGTGACTGCTTAAAACAAAGCTATCAATTATTGTAGCGTTATTACGAAACACTACAAATAAAGCTTAGTTTTAAGCATTCATAACCTCTAAGTACTCACACTAACTATAATAAAGATAATGGAATTCACAAGAATTACGCATTACATTCATTCATATTGTTCAGAAATAAAAGGACGAATCATTATAAATCACAATTACTTACACTAGGTTTACGAAAAACTATTTATTAAATGACACGTAACTATAGTAGCCGTATTACCAGAAGTACATAAATTTCCTTAGAAACGTGGAATAATCATCTCTGATTCAATATAATCATGTCTTTGACGAGTCACATGATTATCTCAATTATAGCCAGTTTATTGCCGAGACTCGTACCAGAATCACATTAGATCTTTACACCTGCCAATTTGCTGACTCATCTATCTTCACATGAAAACCAAGTTATTTAACACTACTTATAAAGTGGAGCATTGTGTTGTAACTGACTGAGTGAGTCTCTGTTCCCGTTCAGGCTGAGTCACAGCCTCAGTCTCCTTCACTCCTCGTTCCTATTATAGAACTCTTTATGTTCTCCTGTTATTGCCTATGAGGTAAACCAAACAACCACCAACACCTAGGATCAAACAGCAGCAGTCATAAGCAATCTAAAAGCATAGGAAATTATAAAACCCATCCTTTGTTTTAATATAATTTAATATTACTTTCGTGCCAATATTTAGCAGCAAATAGCAAGAGTAAGCAAAACAAGATGTGAATGTTTATTGAAATTAATGTCATGCCCATGTCATGCCCTTTCGCAGTATGTGATGATAGTTTACTTCTCAAAACTAATTGCTAGGGACAATAGGATTTCCAGCTGCAGTCTTGAAACCTTAAAATATTTTTCGGGGAAAAAAAAGAAGAAACGAACGGGAAGTAAGATTTTAGCGTGTCATGCTTACATAACAATGTCAGATAACCAGAAAAGGCTTCAAAGCTAAGCTCATGGTCTATAAAATGTTGTACCCTGCTACTGAAATGATGGACAAATGTGAAAACATAAAAAAAATGGGGGGGGGGGGAGATGAGGCTTAAAAAAATGGCTTGGATTATTTCGTTGTGCATTCATAGTCATTGTTGTACGTCCTGCTTTTAATTTGCTGAAAAGTGACAGGTTTCACAACATAATCACGTGCACACATATTTAACTATTTTATACTTTAGTATTTAAAAAAATCAAAACTAATAGAATGATTTACGGGGGTACGGGGGATGAGGCTTAATGGCATGTCGACAGCAAGGTCATTCGCACCAACCTCAGTCACAGTACAGAGAAAGGCTATCGCAGATATCAACATGTTTACACCTACAGTACTTTCAATGAACCGACATATCCAACACCTAATGTCAGACAAATTGGATCTGAACTGCTGCTATTCAGCCTTTACGAGTACATCAGTTGTTAGGAAGGTCAACTAAACTTACATCTGGGAAAAATTGAAAACTTATCCCTTTGCATCTTGATTCTTTCTTCTCACTCATCAATTATTGTAAAAAGCAAGAACTAGTTAGTGAAATTGTAACAAATTAAAACATTTACAAAATCAACAGTAGAAATCTTTTTTTTTATGCTGATGATCTCAAGTGTTACCATAAAACGGTAGAAGAAAATGACTCCCTTTGGGGGGGGGATGAGGGGGGGGGATTGAGGCTTAATGGCGCGTCGACAACTTGGTCATTAGCGCCAACCTCAGTCACAGTGCAGTGGTCCGGGTGCAGTGGGGACTCCCTTTGGCTACAATCTACATTGAACAGTGTAGCCATGTGGTGTGAGTTTGGGATCTTACACTATAAATATTGATAAGTGTCAAACTATCTCATTTTAGGTATTTAAAAGTTAACGTGGAACTCTACTATTATAAACCATAGCTTCTAAAACGTGTTATAATATTCAATGAATACAAGCGTATTGATAATACTTTGAAGAAAGGCTTTAAAATGTTGTTTATTTTTTAATGATCCTAATACTTTACAAAAATAATTACCATTATGAGTTTGATTTCATACGCATGTGGTTTATGTCAACCTTTGTAATAATATCTTGTTACTGAACTCGAAAGAGTACAGCATAACTTTTTGTTCGAAAGAACGTTAAACAACGTTTAACATGTCTGCAGACCTGCGTGCTAAATTTGAAGTTCTACCACTTCACCAGTTTCGACTCTCTCATTTGCCGCAAATTATTAACCAAGTTTCAATCTTCACTCAACCTGTTGCCACCAGAAGCAATTTAATCTTGAATGCTTCAAGAGTTCGCCTCATTAAATAAGGAGCACATGGCATTACTTATTGTCTTTGAGCACATGGCATTACTTATTGTCTTTGAGCACATGGCATTACTTATTGTCTTTGAGCACATGGCATTACTTATTGTCTTTTGAGTGCATGGCATTACTTCTTGTCTTTGAGCAGATGGCATTATTTCTTATCTTTGACCATGAGGCATTACTTCTCGTGTTTGAGCACATTGCATTACTTCTTGTATTTATACCATAATCAACAAAACTTAAACCCATTTTGTACTTTTTCTAATTGGAGAAATTAATAAAAATAAAAATCAGACACTTTTTTTATTCTGTTATTAATAATAATAGCACTTTATTTGCCACTAGCAACAAATGGGCAAAGAAAGGGTGATGTAGTTGAACACTGACAGCTCGCCCTGTTTAATAGAGTGGTTAATGCCTTTAAGTACAAAATCTGGCTGTAGAAAGAATGCCTTCAACCAGTGCTTGTCTAATAATTTCCTAAAGATGTACTCTGAAGAAGCCGAGACCACCTCCTCACTCAACGAATTCCAAGCTGGAATAACACTAATGCAGAACCCTAATAACCCTAATTCAAATTCCTGCAGTTTAATTTGAATTTTGGAAGTACTAACTTTAATGAGTGACCCATGGTATGTGTAGTGGTGCAAACCTAAAAAAATGGGATATTAAATGGTAAAATTAATATGCAAAATTTTGAAAGCTATAATAGTTCGGCTTTTAATCTGCGTAATTCCAGAAAATCAAGTTTAAGGAGTTTGATGGGTTGCAAGTTTCGCAGACCTGGCAAGTACTTCGTGAACCACGTCTGAACTGATTCAACCCGATCAACATCCTTCAATAGGCACGGGGACCAGACCTGCCTCGCGTATTCGAGTATAAGATGTACACAAATCTTGCACGCCCACAAATAGGTAATTAGGTTTCCAGAACAAAATCGACGACGCACTATGGCAGATTGGCGGTTCGCTTTCATTGTTATAAAGTTATTGTGTTATGTACTTCACCTTTGACTTAAATAAATAAACAAATTAAGATATCAATACTGTAAAACAAAATATTTCAGATTAACTGACACTATACGTGCGACCAATGACAGCCTGCAGCTGCAATGCGCTACTATAATGTGCATCTAAGAACATAGTAATTCATGTATCAACTCATCCTTTCATGCAACGGGATGATCATTGGCAATTTATACTCCAGCTACAGTGTTATTTCACGATTTACAAGATATAAGGTGTGTATATTTTATGTGTTCGTGCCATATGCTTCTGCACATGGGTTTGAGTTGGGAATTTTCTTGGGCACAAAGTACATCGAACAGCTATTCGTTGTCTAGCTGGTTCGTGTCTCCATTGATGTATCTCGAGACTCCAGGCAGAATCAAGATATTTTCCACATGTGATGCAGGCGTATTGTCCAGTGTGAATGTTCATATGCTTCTTACAATTCCTTGGGTTTGAAAACTCCTTCCCACAAATATGACATCTCATATCGCTTGCAAGGTCTGAAGGCTCAGTATTACCTAGAAAAAGGAAAATCAAATGAGAAAGAGGTAAGAGTAAAGTTGAAGACTAACACATAAGGTCACAAATGCGGAAAAAAAGGTGAAACAACTTCCTTCCTACCTCCACACGAAAAGGGGGGGGGGGGAATTGAGGCTTAATGGCGCGTCGACAACTTGGTCATTAGCGCCAACCTCAGTCACAGTGCAGTGGTCCGGGTTGCCACTGCACCACACATTACAGAGATGTTATTCAAACCCCTAATCTAAATCTTTCATACATCTGTACCTCCTGCAAAAATTGAAAAACACCGGACAGGAGGACAGACTTATCGCCCAACTGACGCGCAATGTCATGCGGAAGATGGAAACGACGACGAACACCATCAAGAAAAGGAAACGTAGGTATAATAAGAACTTAGAACCAAAGAAAATATTAAAATACTCATTTTTTAGGATTGAAATACTCACTTTGTGGGAAAAAAAACATGTGGATAAGAAGCCCAAAGGCGTAAGCAGAGAACAACACTAAAAAAAGCCACGTTACGGAGTTAATGCTCTATTCCGTTTTCAAGCAAGTAGACAAACGTGAGGAAAAAAGCACCATCACACGTGATATAAAATACACAGAACGTGGAAAGGATTCATGAGGGGGGGGGGGAGATGAGGCTTAATGGCGCGTCGACAGCTTGGTCGTTAGCGCCAACCTCAGTCACAGTGCAGTGGTCCGGGTTGCCACTGCACCACACGCATGAGGCCATCACGCTATGGGGTTAAAACCTGTGTGAGACGGTGGTATTATCGACCAGCTAGAAAAAGGATGTCAGCACACACAAATTTTGACCCTACAGCTTGACGACCACATTTTCGTCTTGGTTTTCGTAGACATGTTTTTTCCTGTCATGACAGGTTTTCGTAGACATGTCCTTTCTACATTTTGTGCATTTTATTTCCCAAGTGACGCTGCTTTTTTTTCTCATTTTTCAATTTTTTTTTAAACAGCATTTCCGAAACATTCTTTTCTTAGTGTTGTTTGTTTGCTGCACCATTGGGCTTTTTATCCACGTATTCAAGGTAGGTGCGTTTTATTATGCAGTTTTGAGAAGATTCAAGCACTTTTTGCGGGTAAGAATGAGTTAGAGCCAGTATCGTGCACAAGAAAGAATGACACTGCGTTTCGGGAGGTCAACCTCCCATATTCAGGTGAAAATATAAATCTTTAAAACATAACAATTCATGGCTGTATCTGCCGAGTCACCAAAGCCACACAAACAATCATTTCTAAAATGATTCGAAAATTAAAAAAGGCTGAACCGATTTATACTAATGTTTGAGAGTGCCACACTGCTTCCAGCCCAGTGACCTTCATTTAAGCCTTTTAGTCATACACCATTCATTGTCACCTTTCTCGGAACAGATGAGTACTTGAGACTACTAACTATAGTTATAATGCACACGTAGGAGTATCCAAGTATCTCTCGCTTCGCAAGCCACTGCTTGCACAAAATTGGAGAGAAGCCGTGTGTTTTGCTGTTCGGCTCCAGACTAGTTGATTCAATATCGCCTAAAGCTTATATTGCCAAAGCAACGCTACGAGGCATTAACTGTCTGGAATGCACGACAATTGGCACGCAACCGGAAGTCGAGGCACACAACTTCTCCCTCAATCGGCATTGACTTGAGAAACATAATTCCTTCCTCGCTTCAAAGTCCATGCAGCGCTAGTGCTTGCTAGTTGTGACATTGCTTGGACTTATTTCAAAACAAGTGATTTTTTCACACAAATATTTAAGGTAAAAGCACACACAGCGTAATTTTTAGCGTAGGTTACACTATTTTTAACGTAGGTTACGCTTGGACTTATTTCAAAACAAAGGATATTTTTCACAGACATATTTAAGATAAATGCATTATATAGCGTAATTTTTAATTTTTATACAGGGTGGTTCATCTCAAGTGTTAATGCTCAATATCATCCCTAGTATTGCAGATACGTCGAACATGGCCATGGAATACGTTGGAACATCCATCAAACGGTCAAGGTCAACGAAAAACTAACTCCGGAAGTAGCAGAGATAGGGGCATAACGTAAATTGCAAAGTTGTAGAGGACAAAGACATGACCTCAACAAAGCAAACAGAACAGAAATCGGTTCAAATGTCAGAGAGATACAGTAAAAACAATATGGGTCTTGCAGACCCACGCTGTCGACGCGCCATTAAGCCTCATCCCCCCCCCTGAGGT
>JAHWFP010026526.1:0-11409 GCA_023313725.1 Lithobius niger
ATTTTAGGCTAAGTAAAAACTATTTTTAGAGGTTAAAACCTCGTTTTCGTTGATAAGACTTGGTTAGCTGACAATTCTGAACTATTGGAAACTTATGCAGAGACATGTATAGAATACAGTTACATACTTTGGTTAACGATGGCTGCTACCAGTATGTGGGAAATGTTGTGTGCTGTATCCTGGATTAGTAAAAAATGTTTTTAATAGTTTCATGAAACAACACTGTGTTGTTAGATAGTACTAACTAGAATTGCCTTTGAGTTCAAATTGTTCAACGTGCACTATTATCTTTCTTTCCAGAATTACTGCATTGTTCAAATAAATTGCGTGCACCATTCTGCTTGAAGCATACAACTCCCGAAGAAAAACTTTTCCGACAAATTCGTGGAAAGATTAAAGCAACTGGACCTATCACTGTAGCAGATTACATGAAAGAAGTCCTTGTCAATCCATCGGCTGTAAGTTCTCCCTATAAAAGTAATATTGTAAAATGACTTAAACAAGCCCTACGCCGGAACTGAATGAGGTGATAACATCACTTTTTCGGAAACTGGAAGTTTCTTTGCTATATTTTGAACTTGTTGCAAAGCTACATGACCAGTGTTTGAGCTGATTATCGAACTTTAAATATTGATTGCCATTGTAGCCATTTATCTTGCTCCTTCGATTAATAAATGTAATACTTTTCTACTACAGAGTTGAACCTGCTTCATGTCACAGTTAAGTAAATAGTCAATAGTGGTCGCCGGATGCGACTGGTAATAAACGTGACAGAAAGCCAATTGGGCTCGATAAGTGTTAAATAAATACGGATGCAAACCTATTTACGTTGCCTTTTGGACTTAAATGTCAGACTGCCTGAGTGGGGAATCGAACTCACTACCTTTGAAATCAAACGCCGGAGTCCTACCCCTCAGCCATACTGACATGGCCAGGTTTGCATCTGATTTATTTGGTTGCGACTGGTGCCAGCGCTGTCTAAATCCCATAAATGCAGAGTGATTTTGGCTGTTGCATGAAGGCGCCCCGCAGTGATTTTTAAAAAGTTTCTTGTGTTTTTCAGCCATTGTATCGCTATGCTTTCTGTATGCCGTTCGGAATATCCATTACCTGTAAATTTGTACATTTCTTCCTAGAGTGCTGTTTTTCCCTAGAGGTTTTTTAGTTGTACAGAGCTGTCCAGCTGCGTAACCCAAATGCGCATGTGCGAGCACACTCCTCCTAAAAAAGCGCCTAGGCGAGGCCGGTTGTCATCTTCTTTCTTCTAGCACTCCACGGTTTGGACATCCTTTCGTTTTTCTCGTTTCATCCTTAGCTTTTTCAACACCTTCGTTTTACTAAAGATCCTTCGCTTCTTGGACCATTCGCAGCTGATGACCTTCGCAGCGATGGCAAAACTTAAAGGCACACCGAAGGAGGCTTCCACCAAGAAGGTCTCTCCTTTGCCTGCCAGGCCTTCGCCAGTTGACCCGAACGTTATCGTCAACCCATCGCCTTCGCCTCCAGCATCCCCTCCCGGCACAGCTTCCTCTTCAGGACCCCAACCTTCGCCACATCTTTTGCTGGACCTTCCGATCACCGCTTCAGCATCTCTCGTTCCTTGTGACGTTTCAACGAAGTTGTCTCCCGTCTTTCGCAAGGCCAAGAAAGCAAAATCGAGGAACAACACCTTCAAAGCTGACTCTCGACCTTTCTTCTTGTTCTTCTCACCAGTCACACAGCCTGCCTTCGGCATCACCTGCGGCTCCCATTGATCAGCCTCTTTTATCCAGACAAGCATATGCGCTCATGGATCAGGCCATACGTGATTTTCATTATAAGCAACGTTCGTCTCGACCAGCGTCCAGCACCATCTGGTTCGTCCCACACCAAATCTTACATCCAGGGATGGGTCACAGCGTCCTCTGTCGGGACTTCTCGTAAGTGTTACTGGTCCCCCTCTCCAGCTTCTGGGAAAGGATGTCGCTGTCCGCCTTCATACAGCAACAAACATTCGGAGCCTTCGGCCACCAATCCCATCTTTCGTCGGCCTTCTACTCCTCCTTCCCTTCTTTGTGACCGTGATCATGGACCACCTTCGGCCAGCCTTCGCCAGCCACGCCATGTCATCCAGGACACCGACAGCGTGTTAGACACTGCCTCTGCACCTGACTCCAATCGCCGCAGTTCTGACCTTTCATCAAATCACTCGTCCAACAATCCGGACCACGATGATGATCTTGTCACGCTCATTTCGACGAGAGCCTTCGAGGCGATGAAGACACATCTGGAATCCCGTTATCCAAACTACTTAGGACTGTTGAAGATGGCATCCCGGACTGTTTTCTTTACAAGCCTTCTTCTGATTCGGAACCTGTTAAACAGAGGCTTGTCAACTGGATTTGGCTTCAGCCTTCGTGACCGGAATCTCAGACGCCGTGCTGTCTTAGGCCAATCAACTACCTTTCTAACCACACTCTTACGCAATGGAGGACTGCTGCTGGGCAAAGGTGAGCCTTTGGAGCTAGACTAGGATCTCCCTCTCCTCGCCCCGGCCGCGAAACATGCTTCTTTCAGGCGTTTGGTGATGGATCCGCCAATATCCCCAATCGGAATTTTTAGCCGCAAAGACAAAAATGGATTTTGGAAGTGCCTTACAAATGTCAAAGAAGGTCGAAGTCCCCTCTGCTATTTTAAAAGACAATGACAAGATCCTTCGTCTCGGCCTTCATGCCGCCTCACAAGCTGACGTCGTGCTATATGTGAGAAACTTTCGTTAGAATCAAGCCATCGTGAAGTCCAATGTCTATATACTTTCTGATTGGCTAGTTCTTTAAAAAAGCATCTTTAGCCACCTTCCACTCAGTAAACTGGCTAACGAAGACCCTTTTCAACTCTTCTCTTCTCCTTCTTGATGTCGCTCTTAACTCCGCATCAGTCTGATACCCTCTTTCATGGGCTCATCCCGAAGCTTGCTTCTCACTTATACGTCTCACGGAAACCGAAAGAAGCCAAGCCAAAGCATCAACCCAAACGTTTTCACAAGGCTCAAAATTCAAAGCCATATCACCACGCTATCAGGAACAACTGGCCGAAACAACAGAACAGCCACAACAACTATAACTACCACGACGAAACAAGTTCGAACTAGAATCATCCCACTGACAAACGGTCCTTTCGTGGCAGATCTTTGAACCATGGAAGGGGAAGACCCAACAACCAGAGCTCAACCCCTGACCGCCGCAACTGCTATTCCTCCCCTGGCACCAGACGTAAACTTGCTAGTCGCAACAACCAATAATGCATCCCGTCTTTCGTCCCTACCCGTAGGAAGCTGCCTCCGTCACTTTTTACCAGTATGGAAAAACTAACCGCAAATAAACTTGTAATCAACATCATCAGCCAAGGTTTTCGCCCCACCATCTCATCCAAACCAGCTGTAGTCTCACCACCTCCCTGGGAGGTCGCCCCATCTGCTTCACTCCGTCTTTCGTCTAAAATCCAGGACCAGAAATCAAAAGGCACCATCGCAGAAATCGGATCCTCTCTGCCCAGGCTTCTACAGATCAATGTCTTTTCGCCCAAAGAAGTCTGGTGGTGAAAGGCTCATTTCAACGTAAAAATTCTAAATCAAAAAATGGAAAACCTTCACTCCAAGATGGAAACTCTGTACACCATTCGCCATTCCTTAAAACCAAGCGACTGGATAATCTCAATAGATGTAGAAGAAGCATACCTTCATGTCCCATTACACGCATCGGTTTTTCCTTTTTCGCTTCATATACGACAACAAAGTCTACAAATTTCAATGCCTACCTTTCGGCCTCAACCCACACCCAGGATTTTCACCCGCATACTCAAACCCGTCCTGGCGCATCTACATCAGAACCAGATTCCATCAAGCGCCTACATAGGTGATTGCCTACTGAACGATGAACACTCAAACCAGTTCTTCACAACCAAAACTTCCAAATCTCCTCAACCAACTTGGATTCGGTATATATCTCAAAAAGTCAAGACTCACCCCAGCTCAAGAATTCATCTTCCTAGGAATCTCATTCAACCTGATAACTCAAGCATGTTCCCTTTCATCAGATGCCAAAGCACACATGCTCTCACAAAACTCAACTCCCTGCTAATTACATATTTTTTTGACATTTTTACTGTGGTTTACGGTCATATTGACGTACGTGATGTACGCAACACCAAAAAATTCCATTTTTTCTTCAAACCAGTGAATTTTCGAAAACTGCTACACGGGTTTTCTTCCTCAGGCTAAGGATGTGAGACGCACACGCACCACAACCAGTCAAGATTCCGGCTGAATGGTTGTGGTGCATCTGCGTCTCATATCCTTAGCGTGAAGAAGAAAACCCGTATAGCAGTTTGAAGAAAAGTTCGAAAGAAGAAAATTCGCTGGTTTGAAGAAAAACTGGAATTTTTTGGTGTTGCGTACGTCACGCAAGGCAGTATACTCAACTCCCTCATAGAAAAAATAAATTCCATGGCCGATCTTGTCCCATACGGCAGATGGATGACCACACCGCTCCACCAATCCCGTATCGACACCTGGGGAAAGCAACATCACCTAAGCAGCCTCTTACACCCCACAGACGAAACCTTCCCGATCGAAACTCTCCTATGGTGTTCAGACGTCTGGACCCATTCACAAACAGTTCCCCATCACGAACCCCTTCCACATCTCCGCCTCCTCACGGTCACTTCCCTGGTAGGTTGGGGGCTCATATTGCTCACCACAAAGTCTCAGGCAAATGGATATCAAACGACCAGGACCACATTAACATCTTGGAACTGAATGCCGTCCCCAACACTCTACACCACTTTCGTGACCTAATTTCGGGAAAAGTTATCCAAGTCCAAGCAGACAACACAACTGCCATTGCATACATACGAAAGGAAGGAAGAACAAGATTCCGTCAACTCCATAGCATCACCTCGGCGATCTTCCAACTGTGCATTCATTTCAAATCCACGATTCTACCCCTTCACATCCCTGGCAATCGCAACGTGATCGCAGACTCCCTCTTTTGCCACAAGCCTCCCTCAGGAGAGTGGGCTCTAAAGAAATCCATTTGCGAATCTCTCTTTAACACTTGGGGCACTCCGATGGTGGACCTATTCGCCACGAGGTACAGTGCTAAACATCTCCACTTCATCCAGCCCGATTCCCAACGATCAAGGATGGGCAGTGGTTGCACTAACGTACTCCTGGCAGAACTTCTACAGATACCTCTTCCTTCCGTTCAAGCCTCTACTTCGGGGTCCTACTGAAAGTCGAGTCAACTCAGAGCATCTTCGGCAGCATGGTTCCCTCAATTTCTAAACCTTCTAATCGACTATCCAAGAAGTCTACCAGATGTTCCAGATCAACTATCACAAAGAAACGGGGGCCCTATTCCACCCCAAATTCAACACCCTGAACCTACATACGTGGCTACTATCATCAGACTCATCAAAGAGGCAGGAACTCTTGAGGAACAAGCCATCAGAATTGCAAGTAAAGCCATCAGAGATTCAACCAACAAGATTTATGACAGCCACTGGAAGAGATGGTTTCGTTGGTGTAACGGGAGGAAAGTCAATCATATCAGTCTCCCTTTAGCACAGCTCCTAATCGTTTTCACAGATCCTTTTAAGGAAGGCCTAGAAGGCTCTACAATCCTAGTTTACCGTTTGGTCCTAAACTCTGTCTTTTCAAAGCAGCAGGCAAGTCTGATCTCCCCCAAGATTTCCACATCTCCTCGCTCATCAAATCCTTTGAAATCGAACGCCCAACAATTCTCCGAGTTTTTGTAGATTGGGACCTATCACTCGTCTTGTACTCTCTAAAAAAAAGGCACCTTGCGAGCTATTCCACAACAGCAGCAACAAACGTTCTCACCCGCAAGACTGTATTTCTGATAACCCTTGCCGCCAGTTTGCGTTGCAGCGAAGTTTATCCATCGACCCGCCTTTCTACTTCTTTTACCCCAACTTTATACCTGAAGTTCAAACCTGCTCATCTGCTTCTAAAATCTTTCTTTCGTGCAAAAACTTAGAAATCTTCAGAACCATCAAAACCTATCGTCATGCCAGCGCTTACAAACGTAATCGGTGATGAACCAAAGCGACTTCTCTGCCCTGTACGAGCATTGCATTTCTATATCGAAAGGATAGAAAACAACAAATTTTGCAGAGGTCGCAGTCAACTCTTCCTTCCCTACAAAAGAGACTTTGGCGAAACCTCTGCAATAATGATTGCAACCTGGATCAAGTCAGTCATCTTACACACCTACGAAGACATCAACCGCGACTGCACCGACAACATCATCAGGGTTGCCGCACATGAACTGAGGGCCATCTCAACATCATGGACGTTCCACAACATTCTGGTTTCAGAGATCCTCGCAGCCGCATCTTGGAAAAGGTCATCTGTCTTCACATCACACTACTTCAAAGAGATGACCGCACAAGCCAATGGACTGCACCGTCTGGGACCCATCATCACTGCCAGATGTGTTGTCAACCCTTCCTTAAGCACTTAAGAAAAAGAAGCAAGACCCACTTTCATCCTTAAAAAAAAAATGGCCCTTTCAGGCACATCCTACATATAGAATGCCGTCCTGTCAGTTGGGCTGGCTGAATTTTGTTTCTATTGCCTAAACAGAAATAAACATTACCTGTATCCACCATACTTCCCCTCTTGATTCACCAGCCACCACCTTGACACATTGAGAGGAAAAAGATGGCAAACAGCCATGGCGCTTTTATAGAAGAAGTGTGCTCGTGCATGCACATTTGGGTTATGTAGCTGGACGCCTCTGTACAACTAAAAAACCTCCAGGGAAAGACAGCATTCTGGGATGGAATGGAAAAATTTACAGGTAATGAATATTTCCGTTTAGGTAATACAAACAAAATTCAGCTGGCCAGACTAAGGGGCCGCCAATTTCATGTTTTTTCAAACTATTCTGTGATAGTTGCAAGTTTTATTTACCTTGGAAACATCCGCAGCTCTCGGCCTCTCTCTTGTGTTGTGGGTCTTTTAATTCCTACAGAAACGCTGTAAAAGATGGAATTTGCCACTGACTTCACTACTAGTTGGAATGAGTTTCCAAATCCCATGGCCGGGACCCGACTTCAAGGGTGGTTACCCCAATCCATTGTGGATTTTCATTTGTTCAGCACTGGATGTAGAGAATTGCTTTTAGTTTTGTAGACTGTAGTTGAAGAACACTCCCATAATCGCTATTTTTTCATGACCGTTGCTTAAGAACGGTTTATGGTACCGCTTAGTAAACAGAATTAATGATGTTATTACCTTCTCTTCCCTTTGCTACGTTTCTGTCACTTGCATTCTTGCTTTCTGAGTGATGTTGGAGCCCGGGCATTTTAGAATTTGAAAGTGGCTCGGGCAGCAGGCCCCTACGGACAGGTTTTCCAGGTTAGAAATTCCCTGAGTCAGTTAATAGTACCGTAACACCTAGTGTTCAAAAATGTCATTAGTGTGTGAAATGTGAATTAGTGACTTAGCCACGTGCTAACCCTTCAATTAGGGACCATCAGCAACATTGTATTGCTACATGCCTTTCAGCTTCTTAATGTTACGTGTTATGGGTATGTTGGCTGAACTGATATGCTAGCTGTCCTTTAATTGTGTCCCATGTTAAACATTGACAGGGCCTCCGATGCTTTACAAGTCCATAATAGAGGCATTATATTAAAGCAGCAAAATAAGCAGATTTCTGGCAAAAAGCAATATTGATTATGTGTCACATTGACATTCAGGCCACACCCATGGCCTTTAATCTGGGAGAAAAGGTGGGGTATGGGAGAAGAAAACGGATGCTGCATCACCAGCTGGTAAGAAAGTGCAGTCAACTCTTTGGTGAGAAAAGAGTCCAAGTCTGATGTGAAACGGTTTAAGTTAGATGTGTTGACAACATATATGGGTAATTTGTTCCAGTAAGTGTAAGTACAGAAGCATAAATTGTTTCTGATGCAGATATAAAATTGTACATGAAAATTATGTAGCCATTGACTTCGTTTATTTGCATGTAGGAAGTGTGAAGCATGTCAGCAGCCAGTTACTGTAAGGTGATCTTGAATGGTGTGATCATAGGAGTTGATTGTGTTTTGGTGGATAAGCAACTTGACTAAACCGGAAGTTTAAGAGCGCAGCGTCAACGGACGTACCGCCACGCCAATCGGCACTCGCGGCCGCGCGATCGGAAATGTACACCCAACGCACTAGGTTTAATCCATCTAAACCATCTTTCAACATGGCGGAGAAAGCAGACGACGCCTAGTATAACGCGGTACTAAACTGGTATAACGGTACTAAATTAGATTTAGTAATTTATTCAATTTTTCTGCTGCTACGACATTTTAACTTGGTTAAACTTACTGTTGTCACAAGAAGATGACTCATTGTACACTGGTTTTCTTGCAAATATCATGCATTCATAAGCACCTCGTCTTGTGTTAAAAAAATACGATATTTACTTCCCCAACAATCGGCGTTAAGGTTTCGTTCGACTGTCAAACTTTGTTACAAAACACAATGGCACGTAACGCCTGGCAATATAACAATCTCTTATCTTACCTACGTTTGATACATCATAAACATGTAGTACAGGGCGTATTTCACAGAAAATTCCACCGCCTACGAGCGGATCAACCGCGAATACCTCGTGGCAGCTTGGTCAGGCGGAAGTAGCAGACGCGCTTTGTATTCTGGGTACATTCGTGAGTCACGCTTGCCATCGAAGACTACGCACTTCGGCTATGCATTTGAGCTGGGAGTTGCTTATCCATTCAAACACAATCAACTCCTATGGTGTGATCTTGCTTGGTGACTCTTCAGCAGTTTTTGAAGTTTCTCGTACTCATGTAAGATCCACTAGATACTGTTCGTAACAGTGCATAGCCATGACTCGCTCGGCTGGTTGGTGTAGGATAGATCTTAGATGGTGGGAACTTACAAAGCTTTACTCTCTTCAGTTAGCAGTGATAAAGGATGTTAATCAGAATATTTCTTTTTTTTTCAACTTCCATGTCACTCTACTTAGTCTAGGCCACTTTTGAATAGAAAGGCATTTTTTAACAAGCAAGAAGCATTTCGGATAACAATTTGGCATCAGGTGTTTTTAAAGTAATATTCTCTGCATATAGTTGATGCTTTTAAGGTGTTTTGACCCGATGAGTTCGAAATGAATGTTGCCAGCTCGAAAAATTGACTGGAATTCAATTTGCAATTCAGTTTGCAATTCAGAATGGCGGCCAATATGACTGCTTTTTTTAAAGCTTGATGTTATCAAGAAATATTCTGGTAGAAATTTGTATAGTTGTAAGCCCTCTAATAGCCCGAAATGGACATGCTAAGGCTTTTCTGAAGGGAGGGGGAACTATTCTTTTCAGTAATCCTAATCGTAACTGTTTAACTTAGAAAGGACCGTCCTACGCTAATTAAAGAGGAGGAGAAAATGGCTTAGCAGCCTACGTGTATGTTGATTTTTGAACTCAAAGTGCTGTTGTGAGCCTTCTAATAGCCCTAAATGGACATGCTTAGGCTTTTATTAAAGGTGGAGATCTATTCTTTTCATCAATCTTAACCAAAAATGTTTATCTGTTATTGTGATGGTTCTTTGAAATTGAAACTAGCCGCTACACCAATTAGAGCTACACCTTAAAATGGGACTAGGTCGGTCCCTATTTAAGCTGAATAATTTCAGTTAGGATTGATGGAAACAATAGGTCCCACCTTTCAGAAAAGCCTAAGCGTGTCCATTTCGGACTTCAGAGGGCCTGCAACAACACTTTGAATTCGACAATCAACATACGCCTTTGCCGCTACGCCATTATCTCCCCATCTTTAAATGAGCGTAGAACGGTCCCTATCTACTTTAAACAGTTTCAATTAGGATTGATGGAAAGAATAGATCCCCGCCTCTCAGATACACCTAAGTATGTCCATTTTGGGGTATTAGAGGGCTCGCAATTACTCAAATTTCTAGCAGAATTTTTTTCTTTATAACAGCAAGCTTTAAAAAAAGCAGCCATCTTCAATTACAAACTTCTGGCCAATTTTTCGAGCAGGCAACATTCATTTCGAGCTCACGGGGTCACAATACCTTAATAACACCAACGACTCATATTTCTAGCACAATATTTCTTGATAACAGCAAGCGTTAAAAAAAGCCATCTTGGCTGGCATCTTGAATTACGGACTTCTGGTCCATATTTC
The DNA here is from genome assembly GCA_023313725.1 of Lithobius niger. Classification (NCBI taxonomy): domain Eukaryota; kingdom Metazoa; phylum Arthropoda; class Chilopoda; order Lithobiomorpha; family Lithobiidae; genus Lithobius; species Lithobius niger. The sequence goes on from JAHWFP010026526.1 coordinate 10,226, forward strand.
GAGCTGACATTTATTTTGAACTCATCAGGGTAAAAACACCTTAAAAGCATCAACAACACAAATTTCTAGCAGTATGTTCCGCGAAAACTGCAAGCATTAAAATAGGCTGCCATCTTGCATTACGGACTTCCGGTCGTCCATATTTCGAGCTGGCAATAGGCATATTCGAACTCAGCGGGGTCGGAATGCCTTAAACACACCTGATGCCAAATTGTTATACAAAATGCTTCTTGCACTGCATTTTTCTGAAAAGTGGCCTAGTCTGTCTGCTGCTTTTCAAGGTTATCCCTGGCAAGACTTGTCCTGGCTCCACCAGGCGCCATTGTCTTGCTGTAATACTGGGGACAAGGATGCAGTTGGGGGTAAGGTGTACGGTGCAAAGGGTGAAGAAAGTTTGCTATTATTGTGTAGCCTTGTCTAGTAGTCTAATAAGATCGATGTGTCAAAACAGAGAGCTGGCCATCGGTGATGTTGCCAAGGTCATTTTGAGAGTTTGCCATATGAATTGGTAAGGATTGTGAAGGATGAACTGGCATTGAGGGCTTGGAAGGGCCAAAATTCATGACTGCACAGTGTGCACACTTAGTACAGTAATATTTAGCTCCATTTTCATTTTGTAGACCCATTCCGTAATATTATTGAAATTGTTTTGGTAAGTGGTGTTAATAAAGTTGGAAAGTTTTATGTCGACTGCTACTTGAAGGTAAAGTGGGGGAGCGGAAGGCATCATTTGTGTACGATAAAGTTGGAAAGTTGTTGCTTGACCGCTTCCTTGAAGGTTAGACATTGGAGAGTATTTTGGTACGTTGGCTCAGGTTGATAGTGGAATGAGGAGAGCTGACTTTAAACAGAAAGTTAACCTTGGTCAGAAATTGCAATTGAGAATATTAACCCTTGAGGTTGTTGTCTAGGCCTTGAATGGTGCCAATTAAACAATATTTTAAATGGTCGACATTAACCCTCTGGGTACTAAGGTTTTATTTTCTTAACTCAAAACGTATAGCTGATAACGCAGCTTCTAGGACATAAAACCCAGAGGTTTTTCATCATTGTTTTGGCATGGGAAAAGTGTAGATACTGTGTTATATTAGTATATCCTTGGTATCAACTTGGTCAACTAGAGGTGTAGTATGGTACCTATGGTAAAATCCACCCACATTAGTCAGTGGAGAGAGTGTTAGCGG
>JAHWFP010026534.1:2674-14539 GCA_023313725.1 Lithobius niger
AGTTGCCCAATTCAGCAAGAACTTAGAAAGAATGGCTTCAGAGCATTTATTAAGAACGAAGAAGGACTGGGCAAGAAGATACAAAGGAAGAGCCAACACCATGAGAAGAAAAAAATGTTGCGACCGAAGGTGACCCAAAAAGCCAGGGATGAGCAAGAACTAGCACTAGTACAAAACACCAGAGAAGGAGTGTATAGAGTACTGCGCAAGGACTGCAATGCCGTGTACATTGGCGAGACTAGAAAAGGAATACAAACGAGGCTCAGCCAACATATGGGGAATGTTGTGGGGCAATGTTAGAAATAATGCTATCGATAACAGCATTGCAGTCCATTGCACAGAAAGGCAGCATGATGTTGAGTGGGGTAAATTGGTGACACTGATTAAATCAAACTCGAAATGGGACAACCATTTAAGATGCCTTGAATCCATTGCGATTAAGATGCACGAAAACAGGCAGATCCCGCTTATGAATGTGCAAGGCCCATCGTTTTCTAATATTACAAACCTGATTGGGAAAGACTTGCGAGGGAAGCTCGGAGTTGAATGGAAGATTGTGTGTAAAGAACAGCCCGAGTGAAACAGTGGGCAAGGGTGAACCAATTGACTGAATATAGCAGACAGCGGCAGTTTCGAATTCGAACTGTGTATTGGACTGAAAAACGAAATGTAAACAGAGTTCAAACTTACCTTTAAGGTGCTTGATGACGACTACAGTTAGTAGTTGAAAATTTGCAGTTAGTAGACTTTCTTCGTTGTGAAAGTGTGCATTTTTGTGAGTCTCGTGTGACATTTTTCAAATTGTAAGACTTTGGGTCACTATCACGACATGTACGTTTTGGCCGATGTGTTCAAACAATTTAGAACTCTCAGTCTGAAACAATACAATTTAGACCCTTGTCATTTTTTCACCCTACCTGGTCTGAGTTGGGAAGCTGCGCTTAGAATGACGGGTGAGCGGATAGAATTGTTGCAAGACGTAACAATGTATAATTACTTCACTGCAGCCATACGAGGTGGTGTTAGCATAATATCTAAACGGTGTGCCCGTGCCAATAATCCTTTAGTGTCAAATTACGATCCTGATGTTGAACGAAGTTACCTCATGTACATTGATGCCAATAATTTGTACGGCTTTTGTGTGGTTGATGGAATGAGAGCTCACTTCGCTCGATTTGAATTCTTTACCTCCTTGTATAGTTAAGGTTGACATTCAGTATCCTGACAATTTACACGATTCATATAGTGACTATCCTTTGGCTCCCGAGCATGTGGTGATAACTGAATATATGTTGTCTCCCTTTAACAGAGAACAGGCTGCTAAACAAGGCCCTTACGTTCAGGGTCGAAAATTAGTTCCTCATTTGAATACATTTCAATACATAATAAGGTGTACATTTGTTATTGCAAAAATTTGATGTATTATGTTTCGAAAGGGCTCAAAGTCACGAAAATTCATTCTGGCATTAAATTTACCGAGAAGGCTTGGTTGGCCCCTTATATAAATTTTAACAGCATGAAACGAAAGGAGGCAAAGAGTGAATTGAGTGATCTTTTTACAAGCTGGCAAATAATTCGATTTTTGGGAAAGCCATTCAAAATGTAAAGCGGTACATGAATGTGAAAGTGAGTACTAACGTGAAAAAGTCTCTCAAATTGATGAGCAAGCATACAGTCGAGTATTTCAATATTTTGGACGATAACTTGATGCTTTTCAAAATGCGTAAACAGACTGTTACTTTGGACAAACCTGTTTTTCTTGGCTGTACTGTTTTGGAATTAAGTAAATTGGTAATGTATACTCATCACTACGACTACATGTTAGACAAATACTGTAAGAATTGTAGATTGTTGGGAAGCGACACTGATAGTTTTTTTTACGAAATCAAAACTGACGATGTGTACGCTGACATGGCTCAATCTTTACATCTTTTTGATACTAGCTCCTACCCAACGAGCCATCCCTTGTATTGTACCGATAACAAGGCTAAACCTGGAGTTTTCAAGGCTGAATGCAATTCAACACCTATATTTATTGGTTTGAGGAGTAAATTGTATTGTTACACTTGTAGTAATAATGTCAAGAAAGTGGGTAAGGGGTGCAAAATCTGTGTTACAGGGTACTGTTACGTTCGATCATTACAATAGGTGTCTACGTGATCACGAGTATTTCAGTTTTGAGTAGTCTAGTATCAGGTCCTATCTCCACGAAGTTTACAGCATTGTTCAAAATAAATTGGCTTTATCTGTAACCGATACGAAAAGGTTCGTTGATTGTACGGGCTTGGATTCTGTTGCGTATGGTCATTACACATTGCGAGACAAACAATAAGTATTTTTATTTTTCTGGAATGTGATATTGCTGACTACTTTCGTACGACAAGCTTTTTTGTCATGTTCCGACTTAAAGATACTTTTTGTTTCCGATTTTTGTTTATTTTACAAGCTTATATACTTTATTGTTGTTTTTGTCAATAATCGGTGGTGGGTTTTGTATGTTATTGGCCGGTTTTGTATTTTTTTTTGTATTTTATTGGTTGTAGTTTTTAGGTCTTATTAAATGTTACGTATAAAGCTTGTCTCCAGTGTCTTCCTTTCATTTGGTTGTTAGCCTTAGTTGGTAATGGATCTCCACGATGACGAAGTAGCTGACGATGGGGATTTGACTAAGATTGAACAGGCTATTTATTCAGCAGTACCAGAAATGTACAGGTTTTATATTTCACATCAACTAACACATATAAAATCACGTAAGAATATACTGGGATGGAATAAAAAAAAGTGGGCTTATTTTTAATGGCAAAGTTGTTACTGGGAGCGATATTGTTGAACTAATGGTACGTTTCTGCTCTTCAAATAAAAAGAAGCCCAAGCCAATGGGTTATGACGAGTTAATGGTTAGACTGTGAAAAATAGACCCTGCTTATTTTGCTGATCGATCTGACGAGTTACTGGAAAGACTGCGTGAAAAGCGGACATGATCACCTATATGAACAGTTGTTGTTAGAAACTCTGTTCATTTGTTGCACCACGTTTATCATAGACGTTTACTGGCTGTTACTCGATGCTGCGAAACATCCTTGGTTTTTTAAGACATTCTTGTTGTTGTTTTTACTGTTTAATTCAGTACTATTGACTTTGGATGTTGTACGTATGTCCCAACAGACGACTGAAGAACATCTATTTGTATCGTCCGTTTGTTCCACTAAAGATGTTATGAACTGTAAAACTGAAAGAAGAAGCTGAAACATTGTATAGATCGCAATGGTACATTCGTCCCTTTTTCCCATGATGAATTTGAGAACAGGTACATACATGCCAAGTCCATACTTGCGATGTAATTTGTTTGTGTGTCGATGAATAAACAGTTGTTTGTAGTTAAAATGGTTTCCTTGTCCATTTCTTTTCTGATATTCTAATACTTCTAAATGTCTCAACCACTTCGAGTACTTTCTTAGGTTTTGAATATATGAGAGGGGTATAGAGGGGTAAATAGGGGTAAGAAGGGTAAATCATATTGGGTGGGTAAAACACTTAATTGTGACGTCATTTCCGGGTGAAAAATGCATTTTTTGACGTCATTTCCGGTTTGTGACGTCATAGATTCAATATGGTGGAACCAAGATGGTGGCATATCCGGTGTGTTAGTACTTACACCTTTTTAGGCCGGAAATGACGTGAAAAACCGGAAATTTACGTCAAAAATCGGAACTGACGTCATAAACCGGAAGTGACATCATAATCCAAGATGGCGGCGGTGGTCACATGACCGGAAGTGAGGGTACTACGTACACTTATCTTACTACTAGAGTGGAATAGGTCTTAATTCAACAGATGAAAAATATTTCTTATACCAACTTTTAGGAATATAGTCAAATCACACCCACTATCAACTTACGGTGCTAATTTATGACCATTTAGTTCACATTGCACAGCCCATTTGTTAGACTGCACGTCAACTATAGTCATTCTATTGATATTAGAAACTAAGCTCTCATCTGAGTCAGGCTCCTGCAATGTAGCATCAGAGTCAGAATTTTCAGACTCCACTAAAACTTGGTGTTTTTTTCTTTCTGAAACTATGGGACTTCCTCTTCATATTTTCCTGAACCTGTTTAGGCGCACAAGAAGCAGCCGCCGCAGTGCTAGCGCCCGCTTTATCAGACTTGCACATACGACGTAGATGTCCTACTTCCTGACAAATGGAACAAGTAGACTTCCTCCATTTGCAGTCTGGGCGTATATGATTGGATAATCCACAGCAATAGCACGTTAAATTTGCTTTACTCTTAAACTTTGGATCCAAAGGCTTTATGCACGGATGAGGCTTTAAAATGACTAACATCAGATTCAGCTCTTTCCTGAGCGAGTGCAACCTTGCAGGCTTCATCAAACGTGACTTTATCGTAGTCCATTGCCATCAGTTTTTCTTGGGCACGAGTATTCCGCATTTGCGAGACAAACCCATCTCTCAGCAATTCCTTTAGTGATGCACCATAATCACAATTTAATGTTAACTGTTTGAGAGCTGCAATGTACTCTGAAACTGACTTGCCAGAACGTTGCTCACGCTTGAAATAGCTTACCCTTTCAGCTATAACTGAAAGTTTTGGATCAATTTTACTCTTTAGTAAAGTATCAATCTCACTCATGGTTTTAGAATTCACGTATCAGGTGCACATAAATTGTGCAAAAGACCATATGTCTTGCACCCTACACTGTCCAGAAAAATTGGAACCTGTTTGTCTGTTGGAATGTCAAAGGCAAAAAAATGATTTGTAAGCCTTTCATGGTAAATTGACCAAGACTCCAACTCTGGCTTGAATTCATCAAACCTCTTGTGAATTCGAGTAGGGGTGGGGGACCCAGCTGCTGGCGGATTTGTCGGCATTATGCTAACTTCCACTCTCCTCACTTATACCCTGCTCAAATTCAATAGTTGGATTTACATTACACTCTAAATCAGAATTGAACTCTGAATTAGACCTTGTTTCAGGTCCACCAAATAACCTTACAGCTACACCTGGTGTAAAGGCTGAACTCCTGAAATTAAATCGTTCTGCACTTTCAAAATTTTCGCTCATAAGCGATAGCAGAACTACAACTACAACGAAGTTAAACTGCATTTAACTGCAGAACTAATCCCCTTTAGTAAGTTAGTTTTAACTTTAATTTTGAAACTTAGCACAGCTTGCTCTAGCCTAGGCCTACATATGACAAATTTCAACAACAATTTCACTGACTTTTTGTGTAACCTGCTAGGTTACTCAGAGAATGCGGTTGCAAATCACACCTCTTAAAGGTTATATAGAAAACACGTAAATTTCTTACACTATACCAATTGTTTAAATCATATGCCTTTTTAACCTCTTTTAGCCAAGCAACATTACTTTTTCAATTAGTTTACATCACTAATTCTTGTAAATTCAGCATTTTAACCTGAGTTAACATTCTTGATAATGCAATGTAACAATTAATAAATGACTGAAATTTAGCAAAACGACTGCCAAGTCAAAAATTAAATTACAACAAATTTAATTTTAAACACTCCTAGCCTGCACGCAACATTCCCACCGGCCTGCAGTGCTATGCAACAGGTTCTCAACGGTGCACTTGGAAATCACGCACAAACGTTAATCTTTGCCCAATTTTGGGTCTTACAAAATTTTCACAAAATACCTCGGGAGTATTTGACCAAGTACCCGTATCCAGGATGTCCTATGTCCCTCTCCTGCGTTGTCCAGACGTCTTGAAGAAGCACAATTTAGACCGCTGGGCCACTCTCTCTAGCTATTGCATCCTGCCACATTGCAACACTCTAGGTACTAGCAACCCCGTAGCTACGGAATTTAATTTTAAGTTCATAAATTAATACTTATACAGTGCTCCAAGCCTGGGTACACCGTATTTCAGCAATTTACGTTGGTTTGCAAAAGTATTAATTCAAGTTTTCTTTCCCTAGATGTTTCCTAAGCCTCGTCGCCATTGTCGCATACTGCACAAGTTAATGGGTTCATGCTAAGGTTACCCATGCCCAGAAGAAATCCCCCCAAATGATTGACAGCAAGGAGACCTCTTTTGTGAATGACTGGCAGCCAGGTAAAAGGCCCTGGCTGGCTCTTTATAGCCTTGGTTTACAATACCAGCATGCACTCTGATCCCAGAGTGTATGTATGATCCCAGAGTGCATCATACATACTTACATGCAAAGGTAGCCACCTAGTGGCAAGTAAGCAAAGATACAAAATTAGTGGCTAAGGCCACTTGAGATAACTCAATAGATGTGCTATCAAATACACCACAGTTTAGATGTGGGATAAATTCAAATAAACAAACTTGCTTGTAATTCAAACTGTACTCCCAATTTATGCAGTGTTCAGCTGAACTTTTCACCTTGGATTATACTAAACAAAATATTAAATAGCAGTTTGTATTTCCACACGATTTTGTTTATTTCATTGTCAACCGTTTTATTCATCTTCACTTCGATTTTATTAGAACCAACGTGAATACTTTCTGCGTTGAAGGCGAAAAAAAGTTTCCAACTGTCTCTGGGGTTCAAAACAGTTTTAGGTTGCCAAGTTTCGCACTTGAAAAAAACATTTCTTCGGTACAAATGTCAGTCTTGGCCCCCAAAACATGTAACGTTCAAAAACGGACATGCAAAAAAATGGGTTTTCCGCACGAAGCTCTGCTTGTCCAGAACTGATTTGGGGCAGCCATGGCACATAGAGTGTGCTGCCTGAAACATCTTCGTTCCCGAACAACTTCATAGCTCCACACACAGTGTGTTACAATGGGTGCACGACCGATGCTGAAGCTACTCTCTCTCACACATCATTTGGCTTGTACTTTTATACACAACCAAACAACAAGCCAAGAGTTTGGGAGGAAGAGTTCCTCCATACCTTAGCCAATATGCAGGAAGTGTGTAACGGGATCAGCATTGCACCATGCCTTGGTTTAGCATTGCACAATGCTCGTGTCCAGCACCAGGATGTGGTAAGCTACCAAGCTCGTATCTGCGCGTGTAAGTTGGGTGTTAAAAACCTATGCAATGCACGTTAACGACATAACGTACGTTTTCTTCAGAAGTAAAAACGGTCACTTGTTCAGCAATTGGCCGTGTGGAGTCGCGACTCAGGACGAGTGGTGGAGCATGGAGACTCCTGTTCTTTTCACCACTCTTTATTGAATATGGGGGATAGAGGTTGTCATAAGTCAACATTTTTTACCTTTATTTATCTGGGCCAAGAAAATATATTCTGCAACGTTGGTGAGCTACCGTGCTGGCATGTTGCTAAAATGCCGTGGCGGAGGGTGTCAAAGAAGGGACGTCGTCGTCCCCCCCCCCCACTCCTCTATCGGGGGCAGACAATTTTTAAAAGGGACCATGGAAGGGTTAAATATGGTTAAGCCTTTTACTTAATTTTGTACCAAACGAGTAAAGGTATTATTTATTGGGAAAAACTTCCACACTTTAAAGCAACATCATACTCCAATTTGTGCTAGAAACCTCAATTTTTTCATCAAAGATGGAATTAAGGTAATAAAAAAATCCTTTACTAAGTTTTTTTTTGAAAACAACTAAAGGTTATTGGAAAAAGGTTCCATATTTCAGAGCAATATGCGCCAATTTTATTTCTATTACGTTTATTAGGGGCCCTGGGGAGTTTTTTGTCATTAAGAGGGAGTGCAACACCTTTGGTTATCTCAATTCTGACTACTAGATGGCGCCAGCGTCTACAACGTATTTCAGTTACGATCTTATTTCCACTTTTTCTCAGTTATTTTCCAACAGAATAGCGTCAAACTTGTTTCTAATGAAAGAGAATCGAATTGCCTAGCAAGGTGTGGAGGCAAAATTATCTAAAATATATTTTTGTACTTTGGAGCAATATTTTAAGGTTGGCTGATTGAAAGATAAATAAAAACTGTAAACGTACTTTCCAGCCGATATCTATGAATTAAATCCTTTTCTTCATTAAAAAAGTGTAACTGATTTAAAATTAAACAACAAAACACCACAAAATGCAGGTGTAGTTTGAAAAAATCGTACCTACTCTAATCGGATTCGAACGCAGAACGGGTGTTAAATATGACGAGGCATGCTCACAAAGAAGGGCTGGATCCAAGGTGTTCCAGCGCTCGTCAGATCTGTGCGTTCGGAAATCTGAGATAAATGACGTTTCACACGCGATCGACGTATATGAGAAATATAAACTTTGTAGTAAAATGCTCACTAAAACAATAAATAATAATGAGATTAAAAAAGAACATAAAGTCATACTCGAAGGTACTCCAGCAGCCCTCTTTAAATTTCTGAAAAATAAAACAGGACGTTGTAATCATTTACCACCGTTTCAATACAATGGCGTTACCATAACAGAGAATTCGGGTAAAGCCGATATCTTGAATCGTACTTTTACAACAAATTTTACTAATTGTGAAGCCATAGTTGATATGGAACCTCACTATGAGAGATGTTTAACTGACTTCCGTCCCTATGTACCTGCAAGTATAAACCGAGCAGACGTTGTTAACATCCTTAATGCCTTTAACGGCAGTAATGCAATTGGCCCTGATGGTTTTTCCACAGCTTTCTATAAGAAATGTGCAAACGAACTAAGCATACCCTTATCAATAATTTTGAGTAAATCGTTACTATCCGGTACTCTCCCAGCATGTTGGAAGCGAGCCAGGGTCATACCGATTTTTAAAAAAGGTAACAGTGCCGACCCGGCAAATTATAGACCTATTTCTTTAACATGTACACCATGTAGAATTGTGGAACGTATCATTAAAGACAGGGTGATGACTTACCTTTTGTCTCTTGGACTTTTGTCCAGTGACCAGTTCGGCTTCATGGCAGGCAAGTCAACTGTGTTGCAGTTATTGCACTGTCTTGAGGACTGGACAGGGGCAGTTGATGCTCGCGACCCTGTAGATGTGATCCTTATTGATTTTGCTAGAGCATTTGACTCTGTGCCACATCTCAGACTTAGTCGTAAACTAGTCACACTTGGTATTAGAGGTTACACACTTAAGTGGATAAATGATTTTCTGACTAACAGAACGCAGCAAGTATGGGTGGATGGTTCTAGTTCCGGAGTAAGCTTTGTTACAAGTGGTGTCCCACAAGGGTCAGTGTTAGGACCACTTCTTTTTCTCATCTACATTAATGACTTAAATACCATGAGTCCTAATATTATGACTCCAAAATTTGCTGATGATGTTAAATTGTATACTATAATTAAAAATGAAGAAGACTATAAGGCATTATCCTCTGCACTTTTAGAACTCGAACAATGGTCGGAAACATGGAACCTACCAATATCGGGTCCAAAATGTAAGGCCTTTCACATTGGTAAAAAAAATCAAGAGAGGGATTACCTCTTATTTGATAAGATTTTGGATCATGTATTTGAGATAAAGGACTTGGGCGTGTGGTTCACGTGTGATCTTAAAAGCGGGTCACATTGCGACCACATTGCCAAAGCTGCACGGCAGAGAGTGGCCATTATTAAGCGATGTTTCACCTCTGGCAATGCCAAAACTCTTGTTTGGGCCTTTAAAATCTTCGTGAGGCCAATTTTGGAGTATGGTAGCCAAGTTTGGTCACCGTATTTATTGAAACACATAAAATTGATCGAGTCCGTTCAACGTACTTTTACCAAATACTTGCCTGGGCTAAAATACAAATCATACTCTGAGCGTCTTAGTATTTTGGGGTTGGACACCCTCGCAGTACGGAGGCTTAAGCTGGACCTCTACATGACCTATTCCATCCTTCATGGTTTAATGAATATACCTAGCACTCGGTTTTTTCAACTGCGTGAGGGGGACCGAACACGTGGTCATGGTTTTAAATTGATCGTGAGACCTTTTAAGAGTGATTGTCGTAGGCACTTTTTTTCAAATCGTGTTGTTGAGCCTTGGAATGCGCTCCCTGCAGATGTTGTCCATGCCCCATCCTTTGCATCTTTTAAATTCAGACTTAATAAAAGTGTAGATCTTACAAAGTTTGTAATGCGTTTTTAGTATGCGACAATGGCTATGCCAGCAATTGGTTACTTTTACTTTGTTCTTGCTTAATTTGTTTTTGGCAGGGTGTTAGTGGATCGTATGGTCCCTTCCCTGACCTTTTGAATCTTTTTGGTGCAATAAATTTCTCATTCAAAACTGTCCTTAGTATTGCAGTTAGATGTCGTTGTTCTTCCATATATTGACTTAGATTGCGCTCCATTGCTCTAATACTTCTCCCAAACTAATATACAACAACTGCAGCAGAAATTTCATTTGTAACTGTAAAATCGACAAAAAAATATATCTGGAATTTGTAACACAGGTTGTCTATTGTAATCGGATTAGAACGAAAAAGTGAGTATGAGGCGGGGTGTTCTACAAATCAAAAAATGGGAGAGTAGTAGTCACATATATAAATTACATAATTCCCGCAGCTCTTTATGCGTGAGTGGCTTTCGCGATCCTTTAGATGATATGGTTTTATTTGTTCTTTTGCCCTTCGCCTTTTTTTCTGTTCACATTTTTCCTGCGATATTTTGCTCTGTAGTTCTTTCTCCCTGGTTTTAGGGACCAGTCAATATTTTCGAAAGGGGGGAATCAAATCTGTGATCAGGCCCGGAATGGCAGCCCTGCTACCCAAGCACCATGACGTTAAAAAGGCCCCCAACATAATGCTGGGGGGGCGGGGGGGGGGGTTTGTAGGTGAAAAGATTCGAGCTTATGAGACCCGGTCATTATTTATGGCCGGGAGGAGGGGACGGACAAAATGAAAATGTAACCATCATATTTTCAATCTCCCTCCCTCCCCCCTCCAAAACCCTGACAAAATCTTAACCTCCCCATTCAAGGTCAAAAATGTTGTGACCCTCCTGAGCCAAGGAACCAGAAGGCAAGGCTTTTCTAGAAATTGTACGAAAAAAATTACAGCAGTGTTACTGACAACTTCAAAACCGCGAGTAAACACTCACATCATGCGGGCTCCCCCAGAAGTTGAGGCGTTTTTAGAAGTTTTAATTGCTGAAAGTGTTATTATCGAGGTTCAAAAATTAACCCCCCCTCGGGGGGGGGCCTTAATGCTGTCTTTATAGTTCAGTCATTTGTAGAGAGCTATAAAATGACTAGAATTTAAGGGCAACCAAGAAATTGCAAAGAGAAAAAAATTCAACTGCAGCAGAAATTTCATTTGTAACTGTAAACTCGAAAAAGGCCCCCTTACAAATTTACGGGAGGGCCCATGTGCCATTGGCAACCTGGCACTATGGCCAGTCCGGGCCTATGTGTGATCGGATAGCCGTTTCGCCGAATTCTAATCAGTGTATTAATTTTTGGCTAAACGGGAATTCCTGTTTCGTCGACTCCTGTTTTGGCTAATTACAAATTTCTACCAGTTAGGAATGCTTCTTTAACCTCAGCAATATTACATTTATAGAGTATTTTGATTCTGCGACATAGGATTCGGTGAAACGGGAATTCCCATTTCGCCGCATTTGAATCATGGCTAAACTTTCGGTGAAATGGAAAGACAGTATGATCCACAAAGTTTCGATGCCCCACTCGCCAATCCAATGCCCCCATTTACGCTTCCCCACATTCAAGTGAAAAAAGAAGCCCCCAACCCCACCCCCACAACTCTCCCCGCCAGCCCTACAAACCGCAAACCCATCGTATATCAAGTGACGTATCAAGGGACGCAATAATACAATGCCACAAGTCGTATTGAAGTGGGCTTGCCAGACACCTTATTATCTAACTGAAATTTGTTTAGGTTTAGTTAAGGATTTGTTGTTTTCGGTTGCGAGATAAAATAAAACAATGCAAACACACACACACACACACAAA
>JAHWFP010026535.1:8356-21777 GCA_023313725.1 Lithobius niger
CTGGCCGGGCCCGGTACCGTTTTTTTCTTTACGTTCCGCTCCCGGTTCACTATCCTGGAAGTCGGGAACCCCTCGAATGCTCAGCGTTGACAACAACATCATGTCGGCGTGTCTCAGAAGATCTCCTTCCAAGGTGTGCACCTCGGTGACCAACGGGCTGCTTCATTCATGTCGGTTCCTGATTACCCTTCCGTTACTTTCATCAAGACCCGGGCGGCCTATCACCATTTCTCTGGTCCGCCACTGTTCCTGGTTCCTTTCTTGACAGAAGAGTTTGACATGGTTCCCCCGGTTCCCCTCACGTTACCTCCCGCTCCGCTTCATACCCGTTCAGTCTTTAACTATCGCCTTGCCAGCGGAAAATGGGGTAGGGAGGGAGGGGGGGGGCGTTCGGACTAGGACAGAGGCATACGGACCTTCTTTCAACAAGGGCATAGCTACATTATCATCCTGCCTCAGCCGACCCACTAGGTCGCCTGGCCCGAAACTTGTTCCTGCCAGGTTCCTTTCTTCTTCAAGCTTGTAGAGCATTGGATTCCGCGCCCACACTGCCTATCCGGGCCCGGTCCCTACCCGATGAATTTCACTCTACTTTTTGAAGAAACTGGCATTGGCCCCGGCAGTACATGCGCCAGTTGCCGAAGAGGATCGTTGATTGGGTTCCTGACCCCCCCCCCCGGCCTGTATTTTCGGCACCCAGCCCGGAGCCTTTTACGGACCACATCTTCCTATCCACTTGCCTTTTTGTCAAATCTGCCGTTAATTTCTGTTGCTATCCCTCCTACTGATGATCTCCCATGCGTCCAACGCCTCCAGTCCCGGAATCGGCCCCACCTTCCGGGACCGAATCCCTTCAGCGATACACATAGCTTGGCTCACCTATCCTGTGGAATGTTTCTTCCACCCTACGTTGACTGGACTACCATTCTGTTTACATATCCGTGCACCGCCCTTCCTCTTTTTTAAGGACAACCACGGCCCGAGGTTCGGGCCCAGGCTCGCGACTGGGGCCGGTACCCTTTTCTCTTCGTCTCACCTTCGGTTCCTCGTCTTTGGGCCAGAAAATATCTTGACCACTCTGGTGTAACAAACAGTCAAGCCGTTCTCCTTCCCGTCGATTCCTTTTCTGCAGCGGAACGCCTTATCTTGTACGCTCCGACCTGCGCTACGGAACCTACTGTTCAATACGCCTTCAGTTCTCCGGCCTCCAGGACCATGACCTCCTCCCGTACAGGTCTCAGGTTGCACTTGAAAGCCTCTTCAGCACACAACCTGATCTGCACCACGATTCCTCCTGTTCCCATTCACAACTATAGCCACTTGGGTACTAGTGCATTTTCTGCTTCCTGGTGAACCAAGGCTTGGTGTTTGGGCCGAGGCAGGGCCCAGTACCGTTTGTTTACATTCCGTTCCCGGCTCACTATCCTCCTGGTCAGGACTCCCGGGACCATTCAGCATTCCACTAACGCCTTGTGCCCTTTGCACTATTGCCAGTGTACACCCTGATGCTATTCTCCGGAATCAGTGGAACGCTGTACTCCTTTCCCGTCCTTGTTTCCACGAACCTCCATAACTACGATCGGTCGATTCCTGTTCCATATTCTGGCTCCTTCCCGGACTGTGTTTGTGCTACTACGCCAAACTTCTGAGTATACTCCCTCCTCTACACGAGAGGCTCCAGGACATAACCGTTCCGACCTTCCTATACCAGACTTACGACAATTCTCCGGTCTGCCGGAATGGAGTGTTCTAACTTGCTGCCTTTCGCATTCCTGTCCCGTGCCATCTTCCTAGGATTCCACGCCACTTCCAGCATCCCGACTCATGACATGCTCTTCTGGTTCTAGCCAACCCTCTCTGACCTCTGAGTTCCAGTTCTGATTATTTCTTCTGCACCGTGTGCTTTCCAGCTACAGGAATCGCCGACACTTTCATGACGGCACGCACAGTTCCGCCATGCACCCGATTTGTGGACACTTCCCTATCGGAGTCCATCAACCTCATCTGTCGTCTTGGACTTCTCAGTGCGCGGCTCCCTATCATGCCGGTTCCTACCCCGAACTTCGGACCTTCTTTTCTACAACTCTCTCGCTAACTCGCCAGGGGGGGGGGGGAGATGAGGCTTAATGGCGCGTCGACAGCTTGGTCATTAGCGCCAGGGGCAGGACATCGGATAGGGCCTCCTAATGGTCCTAACTCTCGGTTCTTCTGGACTGTCGTTCCCCCGATCGAACGTCCGACTTATGCCTTCCTCCCGCCACCTGCCTAAGCTACGGTTCCTGCAGTTCGTCTTTCAGCGACGCGTTCCTGTTCCCAGTGATCGTCACTTCCCGACCCAAGGTGGGATGGCTTCCATTATTTGTTTGCATCTCTACCTTGACCCAAGGGGAGGACCCTTAAGGTACCTCTCCCGGTATCTTTCTGTTCCTGTTGCTCGCCCCATGGGACTGTGGTTCCAGGGTCCGGGATTGAGGTTCTTTTGGTTGTCTTCCCCAGGATACGTTCCGTAGGGATGCCGGCTCGTAATGCGGGTACTCCGAACCTAGCCCGCCATCGTCTGTGACGAAGTCTGCTATGTTAAAAAAAGGTAATGATATTTTCGTGGCAATAAAAAGACTAAAATACCAGGGCATGCACCTGGTTAATTTTAGTTTTTGTTTGCTTATACGAAAATAAACATTACCTTTTACCCACCCAGCATCCCCTGTGATGGACTAGGTTCATGAGGGCTGGAAGAAAGATGATGGGAATCGCTGCAATACGCTTATATAGGCGAACCCGGTTCTTGTCTTGCGCAGTAGGTTACGAGCCCGGCAGGGAAGCCAACTTTCAAGCTAGGGATATATAGCTCCAGCAAGGGGAGGGAGGGGGGGGGGGGAGGGACTACGATATTAAAAAAAGGTAATGTATATTTTCGTATAGACAAACAAAAACTAAAACTAAAATTAACCAGGTGCAGGCCCTGGTATTTTAGTCTTTTTAGCTTGATCTACAATAATTCGTTGCCCAATTAGCCTCAGGCAGGTGGGAGAGGGTGGTGGTGGGAGCCCGTGGGTATATTGGGGGGGGTCCATGGCTGGTTCGATTTTTAATGATAAAGACTTGTGTGCCAAATTTTATGCTTTAAGCTAATTGCAAGAATTTTTGTACTCTATTAATGATTTCTGCCCGGTGCTCTACAATAATAAACGCTTTGCCGACAAGAATACTGCAGTCACATTAAAATCGTATTCAAAAGGCCCTGGTCATTGTTAATACCTACATTTTAAGCTATAAAAATGAAAAAAATGGTTCATTGGCTTGATCTCTAGGTGAGAGCAAAGTTTCTAGCCCATTTGGCTTTCCGTCAAAAGAATATTCTAATCACATTAAAATAGTATTCAAAAGGCCCAAGGCCATGTCCATACCTACTTTTTAAGCTGTGAAACCTGAAAATCTGTTCATTGGTTCGATTTCCAGGTGAGGGCATAGAGTCAACAACAACAAGAAACGGCCATGCTGTGGATGCCGAACGGTTCGACTGTTGTCATTAAACTTAGTAATGCAGTGAAATAGTTACGACACAACCATAAATAATGAATTTCGTTGGTTTAAGTCGATTTTGGCCGAAATTATATAAATTGAAAGTTTGACATTTAACATAGAAGTTCATACTGTGGCTTACATAAGAACTGCTATCGCGGTCATTGATTTTAGATCATTATGAAATTTCAACGTAAAATCTTGAACCTATTTAACTCCCCTTCAATGGAGGAGGACAGGCTTCAATAAGATATTCATATCTTGTTTCACTTCCTTAGCTTTTCGTGTCCCGTATTTTTATCCATTTCCAAGTTTCCTTGACATCTGGGCCTTTAACTCCTTTTTAGATAGGGTGTATTCAATTTTCAATTGTATTACCAATCTAATAACTTGCAGGTAGTAAACCCATCGCGTGCAAAAACAGGAGAACAAACCACTGAAGAAGTGGAAAGAGTCCTTGGAATTCTCCATGAATGGTACAACAAAAATGAAAGTAAGTCGTGTAATGGTTTTGTACATTGTAAAATTTAATTATAATTTAGGTGCCAGTAAATTTATGGAAGTAATTATAAGCAATGACTTAAATTATTCATGACAGAAGTACATATTTAAGCCAGTAAATGCTAAAAATCAACATATTTAATAAAACGAACAGTTGTCCTTATTTGTAGCATTGTTGACATCATCTTAATTAACTACAAGCTCACATCCTAACAGGTAGCCACTTCGGATTCCTGCCAGCTTTGAGATGGGACTTGAATTGGGTGTTTGAGAAGAAGTTTATTGCAAATTGGGTGTTTGAGAAGAAGTTTATTGCAAGATAGCCCTGACCACATCCTCGCGATCTGGCTGCCTCTCACGCTCTGCCTCGACTGCCCGTGTGAGAGCGTGCATGTGCGATTTGGCGAGATGAAAGGATGGGCCGTGTAATGATGTGTGGTGGCCGCATTACAATCCGTATGTTGCAAAGAGTTTGCACACTTGGTCGCTAGAACACCATGTGCAGAACTTCTGGCACCGAGGTTCTGCAGCAGCATGTTTGTAGATCTAAAAAAAAAAAGTTCATCCCGTTCTGATGGAAGTTCTCACCAACTTCTGAAAGACTCATTTGACCAGTAATGATTTGCCGTATTTGCCATGTAATGCAATGTTAGGCTTACTTATTTTCTGTGCCGCTACCAGCCAGCCAGGTGTGAAGATGACGCACAACTGTTCCCACTGTTCACTCAGATGGTCCACTAGATAGCTGTGTTAAGATGACTTGACTTGTGGTACTGTAGGATCCACTCGTCACTGAGAGAGGTAATCTGAATGCTTCATGCGGAGGGCATTTCATTTCTCCAGTCGATGTATATATCTGTGACTTTGAAGGCTATCCCAGGGTGCATCTTATCGTACATGTGGAAGAGCAGAGTCTCCTCCCAACCATGAACAGTGAACGATTATC
The DNA here is from genome assembly GCA_023313725.1 of Lithobius niger. Classification (NCBI taxonomy): domain Eukaryota; kingdom Metazoa; phylum Arthropoda; class Chilopoda; order Lithobiomorpha; family Lithobiidae; genus Lithobius; species Lithobius niger. The sequence continues at coordinate 13,326 of JAHWFP010026535.1, forward strand.
ATGATGACTGCAACTGCCATGATGATCGTCCCGTCCGCAAGTTGAGAACCTAGTCTTTCATATGGTTCTAGTGGGCCATCAGGCCAGATAGCATTGTGGCAGTCTTGCTGAATTCCATATTACTTGATTGCAAATTGAGGCAAGCATAGAAGCTTGTTCTTTTTACTGCCACAAACGTATGGGGTTTGGATGGATGCAGGTAATTCCAGAATTATACATCATTCGCCACAATTGAAGCATGCCCTGGTCTTCATCTTATCAAATCTGTGTTGCGGTACCACCTGCGTGTCCCTGATGGGTTGCTCGTTAAGCGTTGACTGACTGGCTTTCGTTGCTAGAGCCTTTGTCTCAGCTTGCTGCTTCCCATGGTTTGCTGAGACTGATGGAAATCATATTCTCGAGAGGCTTGTCCTCGATAGTGGAAAAGAGCATGTCAAAGTTCATGACCCCACTCAGTGCGAGATAGTGTCGACAGCTGTCATTCATCTGGTCAATGATCATTTCTACCTCATAACATTCCTCGCTGCGTTGAATGATCTTTTGAAGTTGATCGTACGTCTGGTTCGCCCTGTCCACTGACAGTTCATGACATCCCTATTGCCAGGAGGCGATGCGAAGCACACTTCAGATTGATTGCATTGGGCTCGGCCATTGAACATAAAGGAAAATTCACGTACTTATTTAACTTTACGAGCGTTTGCAGGCAGCACAGCAGTGCTAACTGCTGCAGCCATTGTTTTACAAGCTGCCCACAACGATTCCCTTTTAAACATCCATGTCCATCCTCGAGACATCCACAATGATAAGGATATTGTAGTAGGGTTCGTGTCTTGTCACTTTGGATACCTCAGTAAAGAAAGACAAGCTAAGATGTGATCGCTTTACTGCGATTCAGATGCCCGTGTCACCTTCCCGACAGCCATGCTTAAAAGAACATTGTTGCAAAGGGAACCAACCTGTGGTGGGTTGTAGAGAAACGAGATAACCAGCAGGCAGCGTGAGGACAGGCCAAAGTGTGTAATGGCAATGGGCCTGTGGAGGGCCACCATGACAAATACCCTTTACTACAACAACCAAAATCATAACAGAGTTTCAAAGTTGCTAGGGGGCACCATTAAAGAAATGCCATTTTTGATACGCAGGTGGATATCCACTTTTTTTAAAAATAATGGAGTCTGAGGTTATGCCGATGCTGTCAGCCTTGTCACTCTGCTGGAAACTAATCCGGGTGCACTAACTGGTCGAACCTTAACAGCCAGTATATTGTGAATAAATTAGTTTCTTACTATCTGTAAAATACTAACTCTAGTATGTGCTAAAATCGTTTTCGATTTGCTTTTCTACCCGAATTTTTAAACCCCTTAAAAGTTTAACACAACTGTAACACTTGCAATGCAATGAGGTTAGTCTTTCTGCCGCCTGGAGCGCAACTATCGTTGCCTCCAACAAGACAGCGCCAGCCCAACAATGACACTTTGTACGGAACAGTGCAGACGTGCGTTGGTTTGCTCTGTTCTTTTTTGCTTTGCGCCCTTGTCCGAAGTTTTCATAAAGGACAGTAATAAACTGAGTTGTGTGTGTTGAGAGAATTTCCCGAGTGTTCGTGTAAAAAGACCCCTCAGGACATTCACACTGCGTGTCGCAGTGCCGACCATGTATTTTTACGGAGTCTGGGGGTGGTTTGTGTTGCGTAGTTTTCTGTCTGACTTGTCTCGAATTATACTTTAGATTAACCTGGCTTAAGTAGTCTTATAGTGCCAAGATTGGTTAGAGATAAATTGTTGTTATTTCAGATGAACCTATTTGCTACTTTGAGTTTGTTACCAATCCAGATTCCTTTGGACTAACAATTGAAAATATATTTCATGTTGCTTTTCTTGTAAAGGTAAGCTTAACTGAGTTCTGGTTTCTTCTGGTACTATTAAATGTAGGCTACTTTTTTGTTTTGTTTTATATGAATCGTAGCACAATTTATGCAATCCCCATGACATTTAGACTACAAATGTTACAACAATTATTAAAGTAAACTTGGGTACACAGCTATTCTAGTCTAGGCGCTACGTCAGTGCAACCTGCATGTGTGAATGAAAACCTTTTTTGTAAAACAAAGGTTGCAGTGCATTCCACAATCGCAGATGTGTTGGTCGTAACCTAACCTTAAAACACGGAACTTAATGGAATTCTGAGCTGTATTTGTAGCCTGCCATCCATCATTTCCTGTTTATGAACTATGCATGTGTAGGACAATCCCCCACACCATTTGTGCTACAGGGTTAATCTTCCTTAAAAGTATCAGCTATGTAGCAAGAAAAAGAAGCTTAGTTCTCTAAAGACGAATAGTAAGCAAAGTATCGAGAAGAAAAGAAAATTATACTGGTATTTTTTTTTTACTTATTTATTAGAGATTTACAAATCCTTATGTATTTGACAGGATGGCCACGCAAGAATATCCCTGGATGGAGATAAACTACCTGTAATAGGCAAGTTAATAAAACAATTAATAGAAATAGTTTAGGTTATTACAGTCAGAGCTCTTTATAACAGAATTTTGGGGAATATACCGTAAATCCCCAAATATAAGACCATGGTTTTAAAAACGAAAATAAAGAGCCACGAGTACAAGAGGTTACTGAAAAAGTTTCGTTTATAATACCAGGTCTTAAATTCGTAACATGCTTTTGAAATGTGTTCTCTGTGCCTATATAACTAGTATTTGAAATTTAAAAACGTATCATCGTTTTGCTGAGGGTCCGATCGACCGAATCCGGATCCGAACCGAATCTGTGGGACCCGAATTTCACAGCCAAATCTACAATTTCTTTTCAACCATATTTAAACATAATTAAAAGGAGCCCAATTAAAAACTAACTTGGTTTGCCAATCTTACTTGAATTGATGCATGTCTAGCTTTTAATTAGCATTATAATTAAACAAATGTCAGACAATTAATTAAATGAATTTTATGAGTCTACATCGCTGTGCCCAATATCGTTAGGACTAATCAGTTTGGTGCATATTTGCAATTCAATGGGCAACCTACCTATTGACACAAACGGCTGGGAGCAGGTTGCATTAATTGACCATAAAATCCCAACAAAAACGCCGATTACTGGAGCAGAATACATTAATAGTTGATTCTATCTGTTTATGGATGCCAAGATTTTATTATCATTAGTTTACTTGCTTGTTATCAAGGCCGAGCGAAACGATGGTATACAGATAGGTTGGTCCTTCCCCAGCCCCTTAAGTCGTTTTCCCGCCAATATTTCGTGTAACGTCACTGGCTTCGGTCTGGTTTGGCTTGTGCACATGTGCATAAGCTGTCTAGCTGCATTGTGACGTCAGTGGCTCCAGCAAAATCAACAGACAATAGAAAAGCAATATGCAAAAAAGCTCGGAAGACACCCCCTTGCTTGTTATTACTAGCATTTCAGTGCTGCTGCTTGTACCATGGGCAGCCATCTTGGATGTAAACAGTGCGTTCGTCTGGCAAACCAGTGCAAGCAGTATATCCACGAAGCGAAAATCTTCAAGCTAGTACTTTTCCATAAAAACGAGAATTTTTACTATTATCAAATTGGAGGACGTGAAAAGTAACTAGTTTTCTTTACACTTAAATTAAAAAAATTAAACTGTGTACATATTTATATTATTAAATTATAATTTTGTTTATATTAAATTAATGCATGAAAATATAAATAAAATTTTTAAATATATATTTAAAAATATATCAGTGAAGAGAGCCACTTGTTTTTTGTAGTGCCAAGTATATAAAAATTATTTAAGTCCTTCTAAGCTATTCGAATTTACTTTTTAATTTCCATACTGTGAGCTTGTTAACTTTTTAACTTCCATGCTGCACAGTTGTCAGTTTTTATCCCCCAATAATACCATGAGATCATAATAAAACTTTTAAGGCGAATTTATTTGACATAATGAGGAAGTTAGTTGTATTTAAGAAAGATTTAAGAAAGTATGGCGTTGGGAAAGTACATTTTGGTAAGTCCTTCTGTATCCTTCCTCAGCTGGGGGACAAAAACAATGAGGTCCGGTGGAGTTCCGGATCCTGTAAACTGGGGTTCGGTCTAACCACAAATCTCTTTTTGACTCCAAAGTTGAAGATGAATTGATAGCTAGACGAAAAAAAAAAAAACACACAACAAACATACCATCACATTATTTTTTCAAGGCAGGCTTGAAGTAGGACACATACCATTCCAGTGATTTTTTTAAAAAACTTTTTGGAACGTGGTGGTAGTATTAAGTTTTTGATAACTGGTAGAAGATAAAATCACTGAGCTATTTTAGGTTCACTTTATAAACCGTGGACTTTATACGAGTCATGGTCTTATGTTTGGATATAAGACTGGGTCTTAAATTCGGGGAATTACGGTATTACTGGCTCGTTATAAAGAAGTTTCATGAAAAAAATCAAGTTTGTTTTATTGCGCAGTCATACTAACTGCTTCAATACTAACTGCTTCAAAAACCATAAAACTAATGCTCAGTTCAGCACCCTATAGGCCTAGTTTATTAAAATGCCATCAGATGTTTAAAAATAGTCAGGTGCTGAGGAAAGTCTGCTCTTCTTTCCTTCCCCACTTAGTTTTTGATGGAATGACTAGGAGAAAGAATTCACATAGAACACTTTCGTCACTCGCCGCATGACTCAGTAGCCGATTCCACCAAAACCGACCGCTTCTGCCGTAAATAACATTATGCATCAGTAGTCTTAAATAAAAAAGAGTTGGTTAACGCATCTATGAGCAATATGAGGCCGACATCACAAAAGAAGTTTCTTGAGAACGTCTGCTCACCATCGATGCTCAGTTACATTGTTGCTGGTTGTTATGTAGTTTTAAGTTAAATGCCAGCCAATAAATACTTTTATTCCTTATAGTCAAGTAACTTGTTACCTCCTCTTAGTTTAGTGGGGACAATGTGTGACAACAATCTCCAGCGTTTGTTTAGTATGGTTACGGAAATTTCGGGCAACGTGGTTCCTCTGAGCAATTGAAGTCAGTCAGATGCCGGTATTCGTCTTGAAAGCGATTTAGTGTGATGAGAGTAAGAGAGAGACAAAGTGGAGCCAGAGTGACTCGACGCAACTCTCATGTTGCTAGTCTGAGATTGCTCGCTTAGAGCGCTGCCAGTCAGCAGAGGTATGGGGACACCAGGGCATCGGTTACCCACAAGGGGTGCCTCCCCCCCCCCACCTTTGAGAATGACCCGTCTCTGCAAAACAAGAGAACAAGAAGGAAGGGAAAGATACAGATAAGATACAGTGGAATGAATAAATTACACATATATGGGTAACATATCAGACATTGCCTTTCAGCTTAATTGCAGAAATTGAACGGTGTCACTAAGAGTTCTTTAGCTCGAACCACTTCTGCTGTCGCACACGTTTGTGTGGCCTATTGGCTATGGCTTAGTCAGGTTCGAGGGCATAACACAGACCATGATGAGCCTTGCCACATTGGCATACTGTTCTACTCTGCCACACTTAATACTGTTCCGCTGACCAGTTGCATCGAGAAACCCACAGTCGACAGAAACCACATAGAGGTTGGTTGAAGAGAGTCTGGCATTGCACGATCACTTGTTTCTCAACGTCGACGTTCAAAATCACAAGAGGTCCAGGAAAAGCTTAACCGGAATTCATTCGTAGCGGCAGCAACGTCCTTCATTTCAATTACCATAACCATTTGACCATCCGCAGATTGGGGAAAGACGGGGACCACTAGCTTGCCTTCAATGTCATGGCACCATTCGTATCACCAATTTACTTGTTAGTCCACCGTTCTCAATCCTCATCTTCGTGATCGGTGAATGGGGCGACATCCGACGTGAGTAGCCAAATGTAGTCGGAGAGTTGAGCCAGTGGTTTTACCATTCTCACTCGCCAGGTCGTGCTTCGATGTTGATCATGACCAGGTGCTGGCGATTTGGGTGTTCCATCGTCTGAGGTTTGGACTTGATCCTCGTCTTCCGTGGGAGTCCATTTCGGGTCAGTTGTCATCATTTTACGAGACACTCAATAAGGGGTCGAGGGTTCCTTGTCACTGTCAGAGCTGCCGTCGTCAGTGTCCGGAGGGGGGGGGGGGGGCCAATTTTTCTTTTTAGTTGTCTTGCTGGGTGATCCGGGCTTCTGGCTAAGTTGAGGGTCCGTAGCGGTGTCTCCGAGTTCCAGTAGGGGTGCATTTCTGGATGTTGACGATTCTATCATCCGTGGCGGCGTCAGTTGCCACTGCTTTGTACATGACCGTGCTCTTCTCCTTAACCCTGTACGGTGTCGTGTATAGTGGAGCTAGCTTCTCTTTTAAGCTTTTTTCATATCGGAGGTGACATGATTGGTGAGTTTTACTAGTTCTGTGGCATTGAACGAAGTCTTCCATCTCTTGATGTCTTAGGCTAGGTTGGTTGTCCTTGCGGCTTCGGTTAGGTGCGCGGCTGCTACTAGATCCACTGTCTTCTGAAGAGTTTCCTTGTGTTTGGTGGCGAGGTCCTGCATGGATAGTCCTGACTCGGTGTCCGGATGACCGAGCGTTGGTACGAGGTGCTTTGGGTCTCGGCCATGCATGAGAAAATACAGCATCTCCACCTTGCTGATATGAGGAGCCGTTCGCATTGCCCACTCGACTGCGGGAAGGAGTGGATTCCAACCATTGTGGTTATCCTGCATGAAAGCTCTTAGGCAACCCTTCACCGTCCGGTTGACCCATTCTGTCGAGTTTGATTGAGGGTGATAGGTGGTTGTCCTGTGATGTCTTCCGTCTGAGATTTTCAGCAGTTCTTCGAGTATCTTTGCCGTGAACGCTAGTCCCTTGTCGGAGATGAGAATATCCAGAGTTTCGTGAAAGAGGAAGACTTCCTCTAGAAGCTTCTTTACAGCTGTAATTGCTTTTGTATTGTTTGTTGGGTTGAGAAATAGTCCACCATGGTGAGGACATATTTGTGATGGTGGGTCGTTCCGGTAAGGGGCCTCTAAAGGCCCTACGGCAAGGTGATCGGGGATTACAGGCTGCATGTCCCCTGCCTTCTGTGCTTGTGCGTGTTTCACGAGTTGGCAGTTAGAACATGATCTGATGTACTCATGCACTCCGTGAACATACATACCTGGCCAGTGGGCAATCGCTTGTAGCCGTTACATGGACTTTACAACCCCTAAGTGACCTGCCTGATGGCGGTCGTAAAAGTCTTGTACATATGCCCGATGCAGTGATATGTTCAGAGTTTCCTCTGTATGACGCTAGAGGTGCTTGGTGTATTGTTTTAAGATCTTTGTGACCTAGTTAAAGCTGGTGGTGTTTCCGACTTTTGTAGGCCCCGTCAAAGCAGTGCTTACTTTCTTCACATATATGTTGTCTTTCTGCCCTTTAAAGAGTTAGTTGTTGTGATGTTAACAAGTGCCTGCTGTCTGATGTTCAGCATTAGGTAAATCCGTTGGGAGGCCTCATCCATGACTTCCTCCTTATAAGTCTGTCGCGTATCCTTGCTTTCACAGGATTCCTTGACAGCGTGTTGGCCACAATGGTTTGTTTCCATGGACAGTGGATTATCTCGAAATCGAAGTCATATCGCACAGCGTGCTGTCCTGTCAGAGGATCGTCACTTTGAGTTGGAGTTTCCCCACATAAGTTTCCCAACTCTTGATGGCTTCAACAACAGCGAGAGCTTCCAGTTCAAAGGACTTCTTTTCTTGTCTTTTATGTGCCAACAGAACAACTCGACAGGTTTTGTTTCCCCTTTGATTTGCTGCGAGAAGTCCGGGAGTGCTAGGATTCCTGTGGTAAGTAGCTTTGCCTTCAGACTGTCGAAAGCTTCCTGTTGGTGTGATATCCAGCAGAACAGCTGATCTAGGTTCGTTAGTCGTAAGGGAGGTTCAGCTGTCTCGGCAAGTCTCATAAGAACTTTCTGTAAAAATTGCATAGGCGTAGCAATTGTGGTAACCACCTTACGCCTTGTGGTTACAGGATAGTCTTAGATGGAAGCAATGTGATCCCTTGCAAGTTGGACTTCTACTGATGTCACTCGGAGGCCAAGTATATTCAGCTCAGGAATGACGAAGTGGTATTTCTTCCTCTTCAAGGTAAAGCCCGCCTTCATGCAGTTGCATTTCTTTCAGCACCAAGCAGTGTTCCTCCTAGATTCTAGTCGTGACAACAATGTTATCTATGTACAAGAAGATACTGTGTTGATACGGTACCCAGGATACCCGTTATCACCCTCTGAAAAGCCTGGCTCGCCATCTTCAGCCCAAACGGAAGGACCCGCCACTTGTACATAACCTTGTTAAAGACCCAAGAGGTTGGCTCTCCTTGTTGTATGGGATTTGATGAAAGCCTTGTTCACCATCAAGGAGCAAGATGTATTTAGGTCCTGCCAGGAAGTGGAAGATCTCATTTGTCCTGGGCATGGGATAACTGTCAAATTTGATTTATGTCAAGCG
>JAHWFP010026537.1:0-51140 GCA_023313725.1 Lithobius niger
TTCAAAGGAGTGATATCAACACACCAAAACATACGCCAAGTTAATCGTACCGCTTAATGATTCGAATGTTAAATGAAAACTAGAACATTGCTACTTTCGGTAGCACTGTTCAAGTTTTCATTTAACGTCCAAAGTATTAATCAGTGCGATTAAGTTGGCGAATGTTTTGGTGTGTTGATATCACTTCTCTGAAGGGCCGAACCATTCGGAACTTGGCACCCCCTTTTACCAGTTTTGGTTTTTGATATGATATCACTCCTTTTTTTATTGTGTATTGACTCAACTCCACGACCGTGCAGATGAGTAATAAAGAGCCACGTCAACAAGAAATTGGTTTTCACCAATTTGCTGCTACCTTTTGCCTATAGGTCAAATCATTCTCAACTTAGTCACCTCTCTATTTGCGTTTGGTTTGGTTTTAATTTTGTTGTAATTGGTTGTATTTAGTTAGGTGTGGTGTGTAGTTATCACTCCTTTGAAGGGCCGAACCACTCTCAACTTGGTGGCCTTCTTACCAGTTTTTGACTTTGTTATTACAGTTGGTTTATTTTTCGTGAATTGGACGTGAATACAATTTCTTTGCACGTCAGTATACACGTTCTCATTGTCGGAACTTTAGCCGTCCAATGAGAGACGATACCGACTATACTAACAATGGTTATAACAATATTTTCGTACTTACGCGCCCTCCCACGCCATCCCCGTTATGCCACCAGGCTCAAAACCATAAAAGGTACGCAGTTCGTATTGTAGTGCACCCATTCGTGCAATTTCATAGCTGGAAGCCTTTCCGTTATCTCAGAATCGATGAATAATCACCCTATGGGATTTAACATGGGGATGAGCGGACTAGCTAGCTAGTAAAGCATTTTGAACGTTATTGAGAGACAGATTTTGCATTGACAGCAGCATAGCTGGCATTCAAACACGAGTTAGTTTTTATCAGGTGGCTCATTGCTCTCGTTTTCAACACAATTTAAGCTTTTGTACCGCATTATTATTTTTCCCCAAGTACCTGAAATATCCCACCCAAGCTTCAAGATATAAGACACTGACGCAATGGCATCGCGCTTCAATGGTTTACAATGGTTAAATTGATGTGATGTTTGTTCCCTTAGTTGGCGCAACACACTAGCGTGTGTCTAGATATACTTAGAGGATGTGATGCGGTCTTAAAATCATTATCTTTCCTTTTTTGCTAACACGTGTAATAACGGTATCCTGTCAATTCAATTCAATTTGTTTATTATGGGTCTCGGCCCTAAGCCACGCACCCAAACTGACGCTGTATCTTGTCAGAACAGTGCGGAAATAATAGAGGACGCGACAAAACAGCAATGTCAGAACAGCGTGGCAACAGTACAGCGTGTGACAACAGTACAGAGAATGACAAAACAATGAATGATAAAAGAACGTGATGATATAACAACACGACAACAAAATAGCTAGGATAAAACAGAGTGCAACAAAAGAGCACAAAAGTTGATGTCATTTCGAGAATTGTCAATGCTCTCCTCAGATCAAAGAACGTCTCCAACGTTTCCAACTATCTCCTCTTCTCTCCTCAATGCGTGTAGGCTGTTTTGTACCCGGTGATTACCTGATTATCACAAATTTGTATAGTTCACATCTATCATTAATGCAAGATAAGTCGTTAAAGAAACTAACAAAAACCAGAGGATCCAAAACAGAGCCCTGCGGAACTCCACTGATTATAACAGCAGAGGATGAAAATACTCCCTCAACAAGTACTCTCTGGGAGCGATTACACAAGGACCTGTTGTTAGTGAAATTAATTCTTCGTTCACTAATTCTAATGAAAGCTTATACCATCATAATTACTGAATATAACGTTGAATTTAATTCCCAGCCAGAATTTTAACCATGTAAATAATTTTTAATGAATTTAGTCCCCTAATTATGTCTTAAAATTGCTTTACTGGTTTACGTTAGCATTAGTTGAATTCTATTTCGTATTTACACCCAATTTTGCAAACCATGACTGTATTGCTAACTGTTATTTTGAAACAAGAAAAGGATAAAAAACAGCAATTTTATAAATTTATGAATGAAAATGTTGCCCTTTGTACAATTTCTTTTTATGGTTAAGTTAAAGAATAAGTTAGTCAATGAATTTTTTCCTAAGGAGTCTTAATTCTTTAAATGCATTCTCTACCTTACCCACTTAGTATAATGAACCCGGGCTATTTCTCTGTTGAAATCTGTTGATAATGTTGGTTGTTTGCGTCATATTCCTGGAGTCCAAAATTTGCCATACCTTCCCGACACCTTACACAGGCCGTGCTTCTCATTCCCAATTCCGAAGTCGTAATGTTGGTTGGAGAGGTTTAGTAGCGCTACTGCTGCTGCTGCTGCTGCTGTGACTAGTGTTGGTTAAGCTCTCCTTCTCATTAGCGAAGTGTTCAATTTCTAGTTGTTACAGCTAACTTCTTATTGGTTGCAGTCAGTGACCATCAGGGTAGGCGATATTCTTCTTGAGCAACCATAATCTGATACGTGACCTCTTCCTGGTTCTTGAAATAGAAATTGGAAGGGTTACCATCTGATTGTTGCTAACTTCTTATTGGTTGCATTCAGTGACCATCAGGGTAGGCGATATTCTTCTTGGGCACCTATAATCTGATACGTGACCTCTTCCTGGTCCTTGAAGAAGAAATTGGAAGGGTTACCGTCTGATTGTTGACTTTAGAATTATATATTCGTATACTGTTCCAGATGTGCATCCCTTTCCAGCAATGGACTCGATTCTGCTCACCTTGGGTACACATAAATGTATTAATACTGTAGATATAGGGTCCGTCTATCCCCAAATATCTTTCCATGAAAAATCGAGTGAAAAGGATGCATTTAGCATACCATGATTGCATGAGGAGTCATGCTTTATAATGATCGGATAAGGGAAGGTTTTCCAGTGTAAGACCAGCTGTTGCGTTTACAAAAGTACCAACTTTTCAATCCATTTAGCGAAGGCAACCTGGGAAACTTCTATTTTTCAATGAGTACATTGAACGATTCAAGGATAGAGAGAGAGAGAGAGAGATGGGGCTTTATTGCACAAATAGTGAAATACAGTTTTAAAATATTATGGTGAATAAGACCGAGGTCTTTTAAGTTGCCCAAGACAACATCAAATACAATAAATACAATGTAGTGGAAAATGAGAAATACAAAAAAAAAAGAAAAAAATAAGAAGCACTTTTAAAATGTATGCCATAACGCAGTTTTATCATTTTGTGCAGTTTTGATACAGGAAGGTCTTGAAGAGGGGCATCCTGTACTTTTTGCTAGTAGGGCTTTCAGAGAGACTTATAAAATGTTTTGCATGATCCGAAGGTGGTACTTTAAAGGTGGTACTTTGAGTGTCTAGCTATTCCGTCTTTACATAGAGGCAACTTAGTTTACTGTAGAGCCAGATAAAAACTCTTTTAATTGGTTAAAAAGGTGAAATTATCTTCCAGGGTTATTAGCTAGGTGTGTTTTTAGGTTCACTTGTTTTGAATTCGAAATTAGGTACAGACCTGGCAAATCAAATATGCACATGCTCTACTTGTTGCGTTTACTTGCCAAAACTTTGTTACTGCTGCATCTCTACAACAAGTGGATTTACATAGTTTAAGACAGGCTCAGTTATCTGACGAGTTGTTGTGTTTGGTAAGGTTAAAGAAAACTGCTGGTGGGGTTTTTACTTCCTTGGAGGGAAATGAGAGATTTTGTATTTTGGTTCCCAAAGCTGAGAGATTGTGATTGATAACTTTCAGCTCAATATGATATTGTCTCCGGTAATTTAGTATTGCAAGACTTAAAAACCTAGCAGTGCTCGTATTGATAGTTTGGAATGATCAAGGAAGTGTCAGCTTACAAAAAAAATGTCGCAAGAGTCAGACCTGCAAACATATTTTTGTTAGGAGGTTGGTGTAAGAGGTAAAGCTCCTATTCCACAACTTACAGGGGATGTTATGCGCGTGGACGTGGCTAGTACTTTTCCTCGCAGTGCAAAGGGGAATACTTCGACATCAAACCGAGTGTTCCACATTTCTGACAAAATATCTGCTGTCAAGAACCGTTTTGAGTGATCTTGTACACATGCAGGAAAAGGTGGGTAGGTAGGGTATGTAATTCTTTCATAATGAGGGATTTATCTAGCATTCTCTTGTCTTAAATCTCACGACATAGTAGTACTGTCAGCTATGTTACCATTAACGGCTAGCATAAGTGACGGGGAAGTCGGGTTAATGAAATTGGGAGTTTGCCTTTAGATACGAGTAGGATTTCAGGGTGTCTGTGGCTGATCTGCATTGCGAGACAATTCCGTAGCAAACCTTGTCCCTGAACAAGTTCAACCACAGTATCGCTTTAACGCAATATAAGAAAGACAGTTCAGAAGCCTACGGCGCGGATCGTTGCTGCATTCCCTACACAACACTTAAATAAAAGAAGAAAAAACGCAGAAACAGGTCACATTCTGGATGGGGACTGTAGATTATGCTCTGTTTATTCACTTGGATGGTCAGTCAATGGGACAAATACTATGTCAAACATGGCATTTTGGAGCAGGAAAAATAGAATTTCTGGCGTTGGCTTACAGTTAATACTTGGGTGAATTACCATGTTTGCTAGGCAGAGCCTTCACTTTCTTTGGACGTTTACTTTAACGGTAGGTAAAAAAGAAAAGGTAAACTTACAGTCGGCAACTCCTTCGTACTTATGAGTCCGGAATTAAACGAGGTTGGGATTCAAGAAAAGGTTCCTCTATGGTTAATGAAGAGTTCTGCAGAATGCCTTTTCTCCCATCGCATTAAAACATTTGTAAACAAAATCTAGCTCAGACATGAACAATATTGGGCCGTGCCAACCCCAAAACCCAGAAGAGAACAGAAGAACTAAAGATATTAGGAATGGTTTCAAGTCAGGGGAACAACAACAATACAGCAAAACAATAGTAACCCAGCACATACATGAGCTCTATAGAAACAATAGCAAAAGCAAAAGGGGAAAAAGTATTGTCAAAGCCTTATTGGATTTTGGGTTTCACTGGGAGTTCCCGTGGTAAGGCCAAGGGTCCTAACCACGAAAAGAGGATGGAACTGGCTAACATTTCCCCCTAGAGTATGACAATGTTTTTTTTCATGATAAGACGGAGCATTTTGGTATAACAGTACCTTAACAAAGGACATATTATGAAAGCAAACATAGCAGGGGGTGTCTCCCCACTCGTGGGCGTGCGAAGGGGCCAGTCCATATGGGTAGCAGAGTGGTGGTACCGATGCACACATATGAAAAGACACAAGATGTACCATGAAAGAGGGAGGATAACATAGCTACTAACACGAGCATTACATGAAGTATGGCTCCCAACAGGGGCATACTGAAAAAGGTAAGATAAATATTAGCATATCTTCTAACAAGAGTATACCATGGAGTAAACATTGCTTCTAGCAGCACACGTTAAAGCAAAATAATTGAAAACATAGCTTCTGACAAGAGCTAAAGCAAATTATGAGTAAAAAGGAACATCAGAAAGAGAGTTAGGAGAGCCAGTCCTAACGCTCAGTTTTAAAAATATTTCTTTACATTACGTAAATTTACTTAAGACATGAGTAGTGGTAAAATACGATATGAGGACATACGCCCCCCCCCCCCCCCGAAAAACCTGCTTCCCGGGCGCGATTTTTTGTCGATCTGGAGGAGGGGGGAAGTACTTTTTGCTACTTTTTTTCCATTTTTATCAACCTGGAGGAGGGTGGGAAAGTGCCTTTTGCTACTTTTTTCCGTTTTCGTCAATCTGGAGGAGGGTGCTTTTTTCTGCCTCCTGTCATTGCATAAATAGACCGTAAAAAAGTCGCTTCCCGCGCGCGATTTTTTGTTGATCTGGAGGAGCCCGCGCGCGGGTTTTTGTCGATCTGGAGGAGGGGGAAACTGATTTTTTCCGATTTCATCAATCTGAAGGAGCGTGGGAAAGTGCTACCTTTTTCCGTTTTTGCCAATCTGGAGGAGCGGGGAAAAGTTCTTTTTGCCACCTCCTGTCATTGCATAAATAGACCCTAAATAAAAATCACGCGTGGGTTTTCTTCGAACTGGAGGAGGGTGGGAAAGTGCTTTTTTTCCGTTTTCATCAGTCTGTAGGAGGGGTCCCGCTTCACACGCACGGGTTTTTGTCGATCTGGATTAGGGGGAAAAGTGTTTTTTTTTTCCGTTTTCATTAATCTGGAGGAGGGTGCTTTTTGCCTCCTCCTGTAATTGCCTAAATAGACCCTTAAAAAATCGCGCGTGGATTTTCATCAATCTGGAGGAGGGTTGGAAAGTGCTTTTTTCCTACTTCTTTTCCGATCTGGACAGAGGGACTTCCCGCTTCTCGCGCACGGGTTTTCATCAATCTGGAGGAGGGTGGGAGATGCGTTTTTTTTCCTACTCCTATCTAGTCCTATGCCTTTTTTTAAACGTGGTTTCCCCAGTAGGCCTAATCTACATGGCTCGGAGATCATCGTAATTTGGTCTCGCGAGCTCGTCTTTTTCCCAATCTAATTTTTCTTTCATTCTCCGTTTCGTTTTCTAGAATTCTTCTTTTACTAGCGGCTTGTTTCTCTCGTCTAGCCGTTCTTTGTTCATTCGTTTCTTCAGCTTGAGTTTTTCTTTATCGGCAGCTTTTTTCTTTAGTCTAGCTGTCTTTGCTGCTTCGTGTCTTGAGCTATAGCTTTTCTTTTACTAGTGGCCGTTTTCTTTATTCTAGCTTCCCTCCGCACCTCCGTTTCTAGTGCGCGAGCTTTTTTCTTACTTATGGCGTCTTTCTTTCTAGTATCCTTCTTCCACGCCTCGAAACCCTCCAATTTTCTCCGGCGGTTCTCCAATACGGCGAACCTGCGGATGGCCTTCTCGTTCTCCTCGGCTATTTTTGCTTCGCTAAGTTTTGTGCTTCGCGCTCTTCTAACTGGAGGGACAATTTTTCCTCTCCTTCCTTGTCGCTCATCACGTCCACATCTGATTCAAAATCATCCGCGTATTCGTCCCAAGCACCGGTATCGTAGTGACCAATGGCTAGAGTATCTTCAACGTTGTCCAGGATATACCTATTTTCATCATAAGGCAAGAGAAGGGATTTGGATATTCTAACGGTACTCAGTTCGTGCTCAACGCTGGGAATATTGGCCTAGCTTTCCTTCTGAGGATGTACAGCGGAGTTTAGAGCCGCTTCGTAGTCGCTGAAGCTGAAATGTTTCTTAACGAACGAGCTTTGGATACCCTTGGCCTTCTTGCCATCCTCTTTTTTCAGAGGTTTAATAGAGTACATTTTTGACCTGAGTCCGAGGAACTCCAAGATGGGGTCGCCGCCCATTTTGTCTTACAGTTTCCCCAACACTTGTTTGTTCGTGCAAGAGAAGAGGGGATGACTCGACGGATAGTTGCTTGTGTCAAAACGGTCTATGTCCACGAGCATGTCTCGGTAAATACCCTCCGTTTCTATGTCGTAGCAGAGGCTGTCGTTGTCGGTGAAAAAGAGTTTGGCGTGGTCTTCGTACTTTGGCCGAATGTACTAGTTGTGGAATTCGAACATGAAGAGTTTGGAAAGTTCCATTATGTTAAATCTGGAGTAGGTCGGAAGATCGCACAGCGCTCTACGAACGCGGTGATTGAGTTGCACCAGGTATTCGTTTACGATCTTGAAGGATTCGGCGTGCAGCTGGTAGGTGTATTTCAGAGCCGTTTTTCGTCGGTACACAGCTTCACGGCGAGGCAACTTTGCGTCTTCTGCATGGTTTTTCCAAACACCGAATTATTCAGCAATTTGAAGTAGTCTTTGGCAAAAGCAGCGGTTGCTTCTTGCCTTTTGGTGGTGTTGAATTCGATGTACGATTTCATCCATGGTCTTTGGTAAAAGGCGAAGACTCTTCGGATACGTCGAAGTACTAGTCTGTGCCGGCGGTAGAAAATCAAGTTCCTGTAGTGAAGCGTGAACCTCTTCATGTGCAGAAGGTTCGGGACGAGTTTGATATTGGAAGAGGACTTGATCTTGTGGTTTAAATCTTCCACCAGATTCAGAGAATAAGGGGAAATCAGCTCCTTTCCAATGTCGATCTTATCTGGAGCTAGCGGATAATCGTTGTGCACATCGTGTAATTCTTTGGGGTACTCGAGGTCCACTTCCAGAATATACCCTACGTCGGCATCATCCGGTATGGTGTCTATGTCCAAAGTTCTAATCTCCTCCCTGGTTAGGTAGCAGAACATGTCGTAAGGGAGATGAGCGCACATGGCCAAACTGCAGAGGTTGTTCATATCCCAGTCCATTATGTACATGGAAGGTTTACTAGGGACATAAAGAGGCAGGTATTTGTTATTGGCTTTCGAATGCCTCTTTGCGACGAACGAAACTCTGCCTCTGGTGCCGGAAGATATGAGATTGTTTTTCCCAACGTGCGTGAATAGTTCCAACTCGGGCTCCTGCATTCTAAGGAGAGTTGCCCAGCTGAACCCTGGAGTTGATATATAATAGCAGGGGGTCCAACTTGTTGTTTTCGAGACACAATATACGGAAATCTTCGAATACGTCGTCGAGCAGGAAAATGTCGGTCATTTGATATATCTCGTGGTACGTACGGAATACATTCGATTTCATCATCAGCCAGAGGTTTAGCGCCCGCACGTATTCGTCTCCAGCCAACATACTGTCTTTCAAGCGGGAGTTCATACGGGAAAACACCCTTCTGCAATAATAAGTTCAGTCCCTTTTCATGGGTAGTTTCCTCCATAAACCACGTGGATTTCAATCCAAAGTCTAACGCCATCTCGAGGGGGTAGCCGGTATAGTCGTTCCTGCGGTTCTTTACTAGAGTATCCAGAGAGGCGTTTAAGAAGTTGACGCTATCTATAAAGCGAAGGTTTATCTTGCTCACGTCATCCTTAATCGTTATGGTCTGGAACCTCTCGGTGTTGCGAGCAATAACGTCTACTTTTCCCGGAAACTTATGCACTGTGGGTATCAGAAGGTGCATGTCGTACTCTTCCAGGCCGTGAAACACAACGGGAATGGTTTTTCGTTCTCGCGCCGGTTAGGTTGCAGTATTTCCCACTGACGTGGCAATGATCCTCACCTTAGTGTCGACGAGCTGTACTTTAGATTCCCCATCGATATTTGCTTTCTGGTAACACTTTTTGAAAGCTTTCCCACAATAATGACAAATGGTAGCATTCTTGAAATCGGTTTCTTCGGACGGGGTGAGGTGGAGTGGCTTTGCATTTTTCAGTAGGTTAGCATAATATTTAGCTGCTTCTTCCATACATTTATAAAATACGTCGACCGCGTGTTCTCCCAAGTGGTATTTGTGACATATAATGTTCCCATCGTGTCCCACCAGGACGTAGCCGAAACTGCAAGGAAGGTGTTGATGGATTTCGGGGGGTGAACTAGTCGAAGCATAGGGTTGAGCGGTCTGGACGGGGCGAAGGAGGCAATCAAAATCGGCGTACATGAGAAAGGGGAAAGGGTTTTGACTGCTAAAAGAGCCTGAATGTGAGAGAGTTTTCTCCTGCTTTCTTGGATCTAAGAGCTTGTACGGGGTTAATTTTGACGCATTCAAATACAGAAGATCAATCGGTAGTCAGTCCAAGTTTTTAGAGACGGAAGCGGGTGCAATCCTCTTTGCGGCTATAACCGATGATGTTGATCGATAGATCGTTTGCCTTTTCAAACTTGTCGATTTCGGCAATGTTAGGATAGGATAGCATCGTAGTATCGAGCATATTCTCTAACTCGTGGTAATCTTCCGGGTCGACGTTGTCCAACTGTAAAGCCGCAGCCTACACGGAATGCAGAAAGCTTTTCTGATCGTCTAAATTTTGAACCTTTACTATCGCTTTATTCTTGCCTGCGAGCACTTTTGAAAGAGGGATGTACGACGATTCTCGCAGTGGCTTATACCTGGGCACTCTGACTAATAGGTTATGGATGCGAGATATAACCCAGCCGCTGCCCCGCTCGGCGAAAGCATCGATGGATTCTTTTGGATTTTTGTCAATGGTCTCGTCCAGTAGAGGGGGAATGTCGATGGTATTGTGTATTTCAGAATATCTCAACCAGATTCCCACTTGAATTAAATCTCCATCCCTAGAAAATTCTATGCCCAAGCTGATCTGGGCTTTGCAGGTTACCAGCTGGTGTAAACAAACTTCCAGCATCGCTTGCAGTGCCACGCGTATATTTAGGAGGAATTGAAGCGGATCGCCGAAGATGCACTCCCCCACTAAGGAATTTCATATTGCCGGTGGCCCAATCCTTCATCTTGTGATGGGGATGATTGACTCTTGAGAAAGTCGGGTAGCTTGTCGTAGAAGCAAGTGCATTCTTCAGCATCAAATGAGTGATGGAACCGTAGATGTTCCCACAGATCAGCTTGCGATGGGAAAATGGTAGCACAGTACACACACGTAAAAGTTTTCTTTTGCATTCTGAAAGTATAAAATAATTATCCTTTTTCAATAATGAGGAAGAAAAAATTGAGGAATGGAAGAAAAAATTAAGCAAGGGAAGGGATCAAAATGATTTTTTTTTATGTTTATTACATCGAGAAACTTTTACACGATGGAAAAAAGGAAGAACATATTTATTTAAGATTGCTAATTTGTCCGTTCAACTGTTGTACTTGGAGTCATAGCCCTTCCACTTAACGAAGTAAAGCATTTTCCCATTTTTTCCTTTCTTCTTACGTCATACATGTTCTACTAAAAACAAATCGGGAACTAGAGTTTTTTTGAAATTCCGGTTCGTAAAAACCTCCGAGCACCTATTCACCCGACTCGTCTTTTAAAATATAAGCAACCACCTAGGTTTTTTGCACTCTACGAATCGTTCAAACTTCGTTAGTAAAATTTTGCAAATACCCTTTATCGAAAATTTTCTTATCTTTAGAAATCTGACTTTATTTCCCACGGCGAATTTGGTTTTGTTCAACAACCATTTAGTACTAGTTCGTCTCAGCAGCAGTTCGTGACGTTTAGTTACTTCCCTCGGTTTAGGTTTTATGGCAGAATGAACCGTGCTGTTGTAAATGGAAACTGACTCATCGATAATGTCCGTCCACTCGTAAGTCCCCTGCCTGGTAAACCTTTTCCACATTCTAGTTTTCAGCATTCTGTGGAAACGTTCTACCATGCTCACTTTCTTCTCAGAGTACGTAGAGTACATGTTGATGGTATGACGCTTAAGTAGGACTTTGAAGTCTTTATTGTAGAACTCACTACCTAAATTGATTTGTACATTTTTTGGGGTTGTTGCTCCTGCGAGTATCTTCTTGAAAGCTTCGGTAACGTCTATGCCGGATTCAGATTTAAGGGGAATGGCCCAAGCGAACTTGGACATGACATTAATGTAGGTTAGTAAGGAGTTAAACCCTTTATTTAGGTTAGCGTAAGGTATCATTTTCACCAAGTCAGCCTGCCATAGATTGTTTAGGCTCAGTACAATCACTTTCCGTCTCGGAAAATTCTTTCTGGTTGGTTTGTGAAGTTCTTTTACGAGTTGATCCATTTTTTTTATTCCCATTCCGAACCGAAGTTTGCTTTTATGATTTTCTTAATGATCGAACCAGCTAACTTTTCTCTCCACGCCAGAAAAGGATCGTCTCTCTCTCTCTCTCTCTTTGAGCTTTAGCAATTAGAACTTCATCGGCGGCGTGTCCGAGCTCTCGGAGTAAGCGATATCGTTTTCTTTGCACGCTTTGTCTAGTTTATTAATTTCCGGGTCTCCTCGAGCCAATCTTTTATCAAGTTTAGTTCCAGGACTGCAGCATTGGTAGCCAGGCAAATGCATTTCGAGAGGAAATTTATCTATGAGTTTGTTTACGATTCCTTTCCCAGACTTGAAAAAGGAAGCCTTTTCGTCCCGCACACCTCGCAAAATAAAAGCTGCATTTTCCTGTTATTTTTTGCGGTGATGATAACAGACGGCTCGGGCCCATTAGAAGTTTGACGTTTACATTTGACGCAGTACCTCATCTTGATATTTTTTTATTCCATGGTTCGCTTTTTGTTTTATATTCGATTTTTTTAACCTAAACCTAAACTTTGATAAGCCACCCTTTTTTCCCCGAGCTGTTATTATTTGCCTTTGCCGCATTTCTGAAACAATTTCGACCATCTCGTTTCTATGCCCGTCGTTGCCGGCCAAAGCAGATTTATATAAAAGCCTGAGTCTCTTTACCAAGTCTTTAGTATCGTCGTAATAATTCGTAATCGACTCTGCTACCCACTTCTTTAACCATGCCGTCCCTTGTTTCTTGAGGTCTTCCCAAATCTGTCCGATAATAGACTTGTACTTGGCGCTACGACTAGATTTGGGCTTATGAGTATTTGGGTCATTGTTGTGATAAATAGGGTTCGTATTTTTTAACATGGCCGCATATGCTGCTTTAACTTCCGGCACAAGGGAAGTTTCTTTCAAATCTTTGAAAACTGGGAAATTTCAAAGCTCGCGTCTCCCTCGACCACTATATTATTCTCAAAGATTTTAACCATTTATTACCAAAAGTCAGCTCACCTTTTTTCTTATCGTACTGTAACCCGAATATTGGGTCAATGTCTTTGGGATTTTCGAAAAATTAGATCAAGAAATATTACCAGTGTCTCCAATAATTCTGAACAGGTAACAAACTATCGAGGGACCTTAGAGTGGTGATTTTATGAAGTTCAGGGGGAGTGGAAATGCATCTAGCTTGCACACCTCGGAATATGAAGGGGTGAGTTTAGGACCGCTGCTTGTAGTTACGTATTCGGTTTTGGACTGGGGAGGAATTCTCATTATAGGAGATACAGCCGGACTTGAATATTGGGCGAGGCTGTAATCGAGACAGGTTTTCTGACTAGGAGCAGGAGACGATGATAAAGACAGTGATCCGTAGTCATCTTCGTAACTTTCTTCTTTGTCACTACCTTCTTCTTTGTAAATTTTAATCGGTGTAGTTTGCGTGGCTAAATTGTATTTAATCGGCATAGATTCTGTGGCTTTACCGAGGACCGGTCTCGGTTTCAGTGTGCTTACTGCCGGTTAAAAAAATTATTGTAGCGATTCTTCCTGTTCTCTCTCCCCCAAACGTTGATTTAAAAACTTTTTAGTTAAACGTCTTTTGAGTTTTGCGATTTCTCGTTTTGTTTTCGTTCTTTTGTTTAATAGGTAAAACGAATGCTTATATCTCCCTTTGTTTAACGTTTTGTTTATTGATAAAACCCCATTAGGCTTTTTCCAACAATTTTGTCACATTGTTTGAAAGTCTGAAAATTCCATGTAGGGGCCAACGTGGTTTTCATTAACGTGTTTCAAATTTAACTCATACATGGGGAAAAGGATGAATAAATTTGCGTTGTCTCTGACTACTTGTTTTGAAATTCTCGTCCAAAAGGCAATCATCAAAAACAATCAGGTTTCGAAATTTTGGGTCCAGTTCTTCAGGTAGAACTAAATCAATTTGATAATCGGGAAAAAAAAGCGACATTCCGTCCTATTTTTTCCTCAGTTTCACCAAATATAGACTCCAAAGCTTTGTACTTTGACTGACATAAAGTTTTACTGTAAATAAATAACTGGTCGTAGTCCAGCCATCTTTCGTTACTGATGAAATTAAACAGTAAGTTTGTTTATTCGCAATTTGCGGGTTCTATGATTAGACATCTGATATTCGAAGGTAGAAATGAATGATTTTTAGGCTCTTTCTTAGGTACGAAAAAACATAGTTTTTAATTTCCATTGATTTTTTATTTACACATTTTTTTTAATGTTTACGAAGATACCAAACTTGTAGACGTAGATACCTACAATGTAGGTAATGGTATGTTGAAAACCAATACCACCATCTACAATCTTGGCATCTTGGTGATGCTGGTATTGGTTTTGGGGTAACTCCACCCTTCCCTACCACTGTTATGTAGAATCTTATGAAGTGGATTATGTAAACGGAACGTGTCCCACAGGAACGAACATCACCAGAAGAAAATGTCCAAGTCCATGTGTAAAGTGGAGGACGAATGGGTGTCTTTACAAGCATTCTTGGTTTACGCGTGAAATTGGACGATTCATTTACTGGTTTTGGTTTTTGTTGGTAACTCCACCTTTCCCTACCATTGTAGAATTTCATGAAGTGGCCCATGGAAAATTCTAATATTCTGATTATATTCTGCACAACGCGGATTTCTTGAAAATGTTCCTGAGCTTGAATTATACCGACTGGTGTCCGAGCCAATATGAGATGCATTTTTGGACGTAGTGTTTACAAATCATGAGTGCCTTGTTTAGGTGTAGGTACGAGTGATCACGGTATGGAGATTTTTAATATCAACACTAAATGTGTTAAGTTACTACAACCATGAATCACATGAAAATTATAATTGATTATGAATCTCTTCGTCTGTTTTTGATACATTTTGATTGGCATAGAGTGTATGTTGACACATCTAAAGTAAATTCAAAGTGCAAACTGTTCTGCACCACTGTAGTAAACGCAGCTTTTTTGTTCGGTGCTGGAGAAGGACCGTTTGGGTGGAACTACTTCTCCTGCATAAAGGAAATACAGATTAAAAAAGAAAAAAATATGGTGTAATTGAAAAAAATGGTACAATCCTAACACGACAACAACAGAGACAGTCTAAATTTAGTCATAAAGCAGGGAAATACAGCAGCAATATATCAGTTTGTGTAAAGCAGAAAACTAAAATTAAACAAACATGTCCTTTACATGTTGATTGCAAGGCTCTGCCAGATAATGTTAATAAACCGAATGCCTTTTCATACTTTTTCTCTTTGTCAAATGTCTTTTTCTCAGGTAATTTTATTGGAGACGATAGGAACATGCCCTAGCATGGTACTCCCTCAAACATAGATAAGTGTGAGTCAATGGACTTATTTACAAACAAGGTTGAGGGTGCAATTGCATCCCTGAAGGTAAACCACTCTGTCGGACCTGACTGGTTTTCCAAGTTTTTTTTTCAAGAATTGATGTCTGTGATTAGTTATCCACTAATGTGGATTTCGTTAGTTTACTTAAGTTTGAAAAATTCCCTTCTTGCTGGATGATGGTAGGCATTGTTCCCGTTTTCAAGATGGTTAATCCCTCAGATCCTTTCAATTACAAACTGCTGCACTGACATGTGTAGCCTGCAGGATCATGGAAAAATTAATCAGAATCGAAATGTTAACGTTTACTGAGACTAATTTTTGTATTGAATAAGGAAACATTTGGATTTCTTCCATGGAGGTCTACTTGCATCCAGTTAATTTCTCTTCTAGACAAATGGACAAAAGCAGTAGATCATGGAACTCTTACTGATGTTGCCATGATTGATTTAAATAAAGGACGAATCAGAGTACCTATATTACTGCGAGGAAATTGAGGACTACTACGAAGGCAGCAGCAAAGAATCAGTCAACAATTAGTTAGAGGACGATGAGTTGGACTACGAACTAAAAGAAACCGAGTAAGAGGACGATGCCGGCGCCTACCTATTGGCGTCCAGCAGTGAAGAGGAAGAAACTAGGCCAGACAGTCCACCATGACCGCCAAGGAGGGACAGTCCTCCACGACTACTAAGGCCACACAGCCCACCACGACCGCTACCCTCAACAGAAGCCTTGCCCACTACTCACATGCCAATGCCAGGTTGTCCGACACCGCAATCATCAGAAGCGACGTAACCCACATATGATCACCGTTGGTGGCTTCTACTACGCCATCCCACACCAGCAAAGGAGGTTTCGTCGACCAGAGAACTACGGTCCACCCGATATTGCAAGCCAAAAGACAAAGCTGCAACATCCAAGCCGCTGCCACGCATGAGATGAACCAAAAGAGGACTCTTCCCATCCCTCGCGGTTTTTCAGGTAGATTCAAAAGTCATTGTAAAGAATCCTAAGAAGTAATCTGCATCGTTTCGTCGGAAGAGGAGGACGAAAGAACCACCACAACGACAGCCAATGTAGTAGAGCCACCACCCCCACAATCACCGCCACCTTCACTGAAACCGAGTAAACTAGAAGCCATAAAACGACGATGGCGAGTCGTACTGTACGACAAGATCTACAGAAGTAATATGTTCCCAGTAATACCAGACCCGCTACCGATGTTCCCCGAGCCACCCCCGCACCAAAAAAGAAAACGTTTATTCCTCCCAGAAGATGCGACGCGCCAAGATAGCCCACTATGTCAATCACCGTTTCAGCCAACAACAGTCTCAGCCAAGCGCTTCATAAGCAGAACCGCCAGAAGATCCGAGCACAGGACGGTTGGTGCTAGAGAAGATCAGCTTAGAGGTGGATAAGACACTCAGGAGCCATCAGAGTCCTCGTCGTCAACGTCGCCGATCCAGCCGACACAAATCCAAAGGGAAGAAGCAGGGTCCACTTTCAACTCTAGCCAAGAGCCATCTGCCAAGGTGCTAACTTCAACGGTCGTCTCGTCGCAAGTCCCTCAGCCACGGGAACAAGCAGAGGCCACTTCCAGCTCCAACTCCAGCCAAGACCCAGCAGTAACGACCACCATGCAAGCCTGCCAAATGTCGACGAAACGGAATAAACCACATCCCACTCCCACATGGGTACCAATGACGAAAGACGAGTAAACATTGGCACGAGCACACATTGGCTTTCATCGGAATACTGATAATCATGGGCGACAACGACTTGCCGGAGATTGCGCAGTATTGGACCACGTGCCCAGACCTGGGAAACCACTCCATCAGGTTGACCATGACCAGAACGAGGTTCAATCAAATTTGGAACAACTTTCGTCTGTCCGAAGAACCGTCCTTCACCGGTACCAATACCACTACATCGCCCACAACCAGGCAAGCCATGGAACAGCAGAAGGCCAAGGAGGACATGGACGCAATGATGAAGGTACGACCGATGATGGAGACCATCAACAAGGCATTCCGCTAGTGCAGGAACCCCGGTACAGTTCTCTGCATAGTCGAGTCCATGACTGCATCCACCGGAAGATCCAAGATCAAGGTATACCAACCCAAGACGCCCATCAAGGTTGGATTTGAAAACTTCTCTCTCTGCGACCCATTCGACGGTTACATCCTCAACAACGAGGCACACATTGGAAAAAAGCTCCACACGGCCATCGATCCCGCCAAGGAACTCGAGAACAAGATGGCTCACACGATGATCTACACCGCGCGCCACAACCTCAACCAGGGTTACACCATTGTTTGCGACAACCGCTTCACTTTGGCGCTGCTGTTTCAGGTCCTCCATGCCAAGCTAGGAACCTTCGCATGCGGGAGCCTACGCGCCAATGCTGCCGGAATGCCATACAAGTTCACGGTGGAGTTGTACAAATTCAAGAAGGAGCACGAACGTGGCGACAGTATCCTGCAGCAGAGCGGCCGACTACTGCTAAGCATCTGGTGCGACACAAAGGCCAGAAAATGTACCATCAGACGACTCATCGGGGGTCAAAAACACCTAGTCCTTGCTGCTGGCAGCCACCACTTACACGGAGTGGATGAATGGCGTGGACATGGCCAATCACCTCATCTCCTCGTTCTACATCGGTAGGAGGCCCATAAGATAGCACCGCTACCTCTTCTTCCAAAACCTCAACCAGTTTCTCGTCCACGCCAGGCTTTACATGGCCATGGTCTGCGGTGGCAAAAAGGCCGGCAAACGCTCCCAGCTGACTTACCAAAGATCGCTGGCCAACCAACTCATCAATCGCGTGCGCAAGACACGGCCCATAAGACTTCCAGCCGTCTTCGGTACCAATCATCGCTACGAAAAGAGTACAAGGAGCCACAGACGTCAGGTGTGCAGGAAATACAGCCAGGAACAGCACGAGGCCATCTGGTGGTGTGCCACTTGTCGCACAAATGTGTGCACAGACGAAAGCTCGAGAAGAAGCCATGCTGGACGAACTTGTTGCCAGCTGCATCAAGATCGCCTGGATCTCGAGTTTTAGGCAGAATTGTATAGCCTTGTACAGCCAATTCAGAATAAACCTTGTAATCTTTGAACAGAATTATGTTTTCCCTTTGCCTAACTGCGATTTTGACTAAAAGACTTAAAGCCCCTAACCTGACTGTCGCTGAACCTTGTATTCGTCGAAGCTTCAGGGAGTCTTCACCTGAGTCTGAAACCACGACGAATGCCAGGTCTCGGGTGACGGCGGGGTGTGGGTTTTCTTTGGGTAAGGCTTTAGCCAAATTCACCGGGTATTGCATGGTAACCGTCACCATTGGGGGGGTATTGAAAAAATGGTCAGAAAAAAGCCAAACCCTGGCTTACTGCAGGGTCTGGCACCACTAGGTTTTTTTTTATCTTAGCCAAATTCTCCGGGTGTTGCAATGTTAACCGTCACCATTTTGGGGTCATCAAAAAAGCCAAGCTCCGCCTTATTGCGGGGTCTGGCAAGACTTAGCCAAATTCTCTGGATATTGCAATGTAACCATTACCATTTAAAGGGTAAAAAAAGCTAAACTCCATCATTGGGAACTTGGCTAGTATGCGGGTGTCTTTTGATTCAGGGATGGTCAAGACCAAGTCCGTCCCTCAGTACAAAGTCCCATTTTTTGGACTTAGCCACATGCTTAAGTCACCAAGTTATCGTCCAGTAAGGGTCATCCTCAGGCTTGTCAGTTAATCAGTAAGTAAGGGAGTAGTGGTCTCGGCCCGCCACCACACCCTCATGATCCAAAGTCATCGATCGCCTAACCTTCGAGACCAGAAGGAAAAACGGGCCTCTGGCTGGTGGATCACTACACTTTTTCAACCATCCAACCTTGACGGGAGTCGTCGAAAAACACGACCATCCCCCCAATGTTCGACACCTAGCCGCCTCGTCAGACAGCTAGTTCATGAATGTATCATCAAACATCCATTTTAGTCTAGCACTGGCAACGCTCGAAACGACTGCCCTTCAACAAGTTCCAACCAGTCTTTGCTGCAGGTCCAAGGGCTCAGCTCCAGTTCAGAATGGTTTCCCACTCGTCACCAAAACGAAGCCACTAGTCCAACTACTCTGACCAGTTCCAACATACTATTGCTACTACCTCTCCGAGCTTAAATGGCTCAACCCCAGTATCGCCGCTAGTTCCGGCAGCACTCTGGAGATGTGCCACAGGCTGAACCCACAGCTTACTGCCAAAGCGTTCCCACCAGTCCAAACAGCTCGAACAGCTGAGAACCTTCCAAGCCCGAAGACGAGGCCAGGCTGCTCGTCACCAATTCTTTGCTGCTGGCCCAACGGCTCAACTCCACTTCGGAAGTGCGTACCACACACCACCGAAGCGTCGTAACTAGTCCAACTACTCCGACCAGTAGCTCAGAAACAGTACACTCTCTAGGAGAAGGAGTGCTCACCACCAAGTCTTTGCTACTTGGGCCAACGGCTAAACCCAGTTTAGAAAGGCGTACCGATCTTCACCAAGCAAAGCCACTAGTCCAAACAGCTGCAACCTAGTTTGGAACATCGAGCCCAACGTCGAGGACTACATAGTTCATCATCAATCTCGCAATTCAGTCCAGCTTGACTTAAGAGTGGTGGTCCGCCGGCGAGACCCACCACCAAACCCACTAGTCCAAACAGCTCGACCACTTCAGACCAGCGTACCCAAAGGATGAGAGCGCTCACCACTAGTCTCACTTACTCAGTCCAACAGCGTGTTTAGAAAGGCGTACCGATCTCCACCAAAGCCACTAGTCCAAACAGCTCGACAAGCTTAGAACGAAGCGTCGTACCTAAAGAAGACTGGGGGATCGTCGATGGGACAGCTTACATTTGCACCAGTCTCGCAACTCGGTCCAAAGGGTCGAATCCAGTTTAGAACGGGGATCTGCCGGCACGAAGGCAAGGGGGATCCATCGCCCCACCACCAAAGCATCGCCACCAGTCCAAGCAGCTGGACCAACCTAAAAAATCAGGGCAACAGTGCTCATCAGCCAAGTATTTTGCCACCGGTTCAATGGCTCCACTCCAGATCAGGATGGCAGATCCAAGCCTGAAGGCGAGGACCCACCAACTCATCACTGAAGTATCGCTACTAGTCCAACGGCTGCAACCAGCTTTGAGCAAACGATCCACACGCCGTCTACATCAACAAACCTACCATTGCCGAGTTATGCAGTGCTCTCATCCCTCCCGGGCAGGATGGTTATGCGCTATCCAGGTTTAACGGATCTCACACCCTACGGTTTTGCGCCACTCAGGTTTAGTCACGAGAACTAATCCTTACGACTCGCACAACATTGCCACTTGGCCGATAGCGTCACCATTGCACAGTGCAAGACCAACACCAGCAAATAACAACTTCACATCCAAGTCACAGATATACCGAAAGGAATCGGGAATTTCTTTCTCGCAACAAGACCGGTATACTACCTGTAACCTACCCGCCGTATAGCCAGTGCGATCGAGAGATTCCAAAGAATCACGGGACGTTCAAAGACCTGACAGAGTAACACGATTTGCCGGCCCCGGGTTGGCTTTCAATAACACACTACAAGCCCGGTATACTACCTGTAACTTACCCGCTACATATCCAGTGCGCCCAAGAGATTCCGAAGAATCACGGGAAGATCAAAGACCTGAGCGAGTAGCATAAATGTGCGGCCTGCACTCGTGGTCTCTCACACTCGATTCTCACACTCGACATCAATGTGCCACAGACACAAAGCAGCAAACGCACTCCTAATTCAAGACACAGGGGTACTAGGCAACAAGTCAGGATCGTCTTCTTACTCAAAGCTCAGAACAGGGTTCGGCATACTACCCTTACCTGCCTGCCCGCAGCCCGAAGACCAACATAGGAAGAATATGGTAGGCCTAAGCTGCTAATGTTCAAACGTTTTCAGCAGCACATTACCAGACTCTTTCGTCAACAGCCAACACATCCTGAACTCCGAAATGCCCAGATGCACACGACTCTGGCATATCAGCCATTGGGTCACGTTGCTCGTCGCCAAGTCTTTGCTGCCGGTCCACCAGACTTACAAAGCTCATCACAGTCTCGCAATTTGGTCCAGTTTGACTTACGAGTGGGGTTCGCCGGCAAGACCCACAATCAAAGCTACTAGTCCAAACAGCTCAACCAGTTCGGAACAGTGTAGCCAAAGGGTGAGAATGCTCGCCACTTGTCTCGCTTACTCGGTCCAATAGCCGATATAGAAAGGCGTACCAATCTCCACCAAAGCTACTAGTCCAAACATCTCGACCAGCTTAGAATGAAACGTCGTACCTAAGGCAAGGATCCATCCTCACAAGAAGACTGGGGGATCGTCGATGGAACAGCTTACGTTTGCACCAGTCTCGCAACTCGCTCCGAAGGGTCGACTCCGGTTTCGAACGGAGATCTGCCGGCACGAATGCAAGGGGGATCCGTCGCTCACCACCAAAGCATCGCCACCAGTGCTAACTGCTCGACCAGAATAGAACATCGGGACCACAGTGCTCATCGGCTAAGTCTTCATCGCCACCGGTCCAGTGGCTCAACTCCACATCATCCAAGCCCGAAGGCAAAGACCCAACGATTCATCATCGAAGCATCGCTACTAGTCTAATGGCTCTAACCAGCATAAAACAAAGGACCCACACGCCACATACACCAACAAACCAACCAATAACGTGTTATGCCGTGCCCTTATCCCGCCCGGTCGAAACGGCATGGTGATACGCTGTCCAGGTATGACGGATCTCACACCCTACAGTTTTGAACCACTCTGGTTTAGTCACGAGAACTAATCCCTACTACTCGCACGACACTGCTACCTGCACTGGCTGATCGTATCGCCGATGCACAGTACAAGACCTACCACCAGCAAACCCAATAACGACTACTCCACACCCAAGTCACAGAGACACCGAAGGAAATCGGGTACTTTCTCGCTACAAGCCCAGTATACTGCCGATTGCATATCAGGATGCATAGCCAGTGCGCTCGAGAGATTCCAGAGAATCACGGGAGAATGAAATACTTAATGGAGCAACATTATTGGCAGGCCCCAGGTTATCTCTCCCTTCGCAAGCCGAGTATAGTCCCGATTGCGTACCCGCCGTATAGCCAGTGAGCCTGAGAGATTTTGTAGAATTACGGGATGATCAAAGACCTGACGGAGCAACATTATTAGCAAGGCCCTGGGTTACCTCTCTCTACCCCAATTCTCGCACTCGACATTGATGTGCCCCAGACACAGAGCAGCACACAACCAACAGCAGCTTTGACAAATCAGCAACATTGGCCAGTAGCTTTCGGCAAATGGGGATTGATGGGGCGGAACATCTTTAAACTTTGTTCTTGGACGAGCTAAGAACTCTCTCCGAACACGACGCTTGGTATAAGTACCCCACCGAGACCCCGAATGGGATGAATCCAGTCTCGGAATTTCGAAAAAGACCAAAGGGATGCTATTCCCACCGCAGCTTTGCGGTGATCGATACAGCTTCTCGCCAACCCGCAGCCCGTTGAGTTCCGACCTGCACAAGGCTGGCCAGACTGGGTACCCTCCTGGTTACCCCTGTCCCGAGTCCAGGACAATGACGAGGAAGGGGACCTCGCTTATCTGGTTGGACACCATGGCTTTTCCTGATTGCGTTCGAATTCCTTCCATTAGGGATGATCATTTCCTTAGGACACCCATGGCGGTTCATGAGATGCCGTAATGATCCTTCCGCAGGTTCAGCTACTGGAACCTTGTTACGACATTTGCTTCCTCTCGAAGACAAGTTTCGCACTGTCGTTCTAACATGAAGCAGAATAACCCGAGGGCCACCCGCAGCAACGTCAGTCTGAGGTACTCAACTAGTCATCAATGGGTTGTAGCGACAGGCGGTGTGTACAAAGGGCAGGGACATATTCGACACGAGATGCTGACTCGCACCTACTGGGTATTCGTGGTTCACGTGAAGAATTGCGGACCCTGATCACAACCACGAACGATATTCTAATATTTCCCAGAGTCTTTTCGGACCAGGAAACTCTTTGAATTTCCCACTGTAGCGCGCGTGTGGCCCCGAACGTCTAAGAGCATCGCAGCCCTGTACTGGCTCTCTTTCTTACGACTTTAACGCCACCATTCCCTCTAAGAAGTCGACCATAGTCTCCTCGGCTACTACCGAGTCTAGTTAAAGGCGAGAGTCACGCTAGTTTCATGCGGAAATAACCACGAGCTCAAGCCAGTGACTGTACAGCCATGCACCACCACCCACTGAATCAAGAAAGACCTCTCAATCTGTCAATCATAACAGTGTACGGGTCGGGTGAGTTTTGCCGTGTTGACTAAGCCACAGGCTCCACTCCTTGTGGTACCCTTCCATCAAGTCAGCTTTACAACCATACTTCCCCGGAACCGAAACACTTTGGTTTCCCGGAAGGTGCCCACTGAGTCACAGGAGAAACCTCGGCGGATCGCTGGTCGGCATCGTTTATGGTCAGAACTACGGCAGTATCTGATTGCCTTCGTACCTTTAACTTTCATTCTTGATTAATGAAAACCTTCTTGGCAAACATTCTTTCATTTCGGTACGTCCCACAGACTTTCATATCTCACGCCGTGGTATGAATGCTCCTGTCTGTCCCTATTACTCATTACCTCGGTTTCCGAAAACCAACAAAATAGAACCAAGGTCCTATTTCATTATTTTATGCTCTGCTATGCGGGCATGGACTCACCTGCTTGCAGCACTCTAATTTGTTCAAAATAAAATCGTTACCAGCCTGACGTGCCAGTACGAGACCGGTTAATGCCACGGTAGCCTGATCATGAGACTACGAGGACGGCAATTGTAACCAGAGGTGACCGGCCGCTTCAAAGCCAAGATCCAACTATGAGCTTTATAACCACAACAATTCTAATATACGGTATTGGAGCTGGAATTACCATGGCTGCTGGCACCAGACTTGCCCTCTAATATTCCACCGACATTTTTGCGGTCGGTATCACACCACCGAAGGGACAGGCCAGCGTGAGACTGATTTGGAATACATCCTGTAACTACCTCCCCATGCCAGGAATGGGTAATCTGCATGCCTGCTGCCTTTCTTGGATGTGGTCGCCATTTCTAAGGGCTCCCTCTCCGGAATTGCACCCTGCTTCCCCATTACCCATAAAAACCATGGTAGGCGCATTACGTACCATCAACAGTTGATAAGGCAGACATTTGAAAAATGTGTCGCTGGTGCTAAGACCGTGCGATTGGCTCCTAGTCACTCACTTCTCACTGAACGTGTCAGGAATCACCAAGTCTCCCTTCTATTGCTTCCAAACCACGTCTCGCTTCTACTGACTTTCATTTAGTGCACGTCAAGATCACGTAACCACGAAGGGCAGATCTCTATCGGTGCTGGAAAGGCAGAAAGTATCAGGATCTGCCTACCGAACAAAATGTGAAAATAAGCCGACAGCGCTAATAAGAGGCATGGCCCCGTTCAAACTAATCAAATCTCAGCAGTAATCGCAGTTGCAGAAGGGTATATCACACAAAGACCGGTAAAGCAGACCATTACCCGTTCTAGTTCTTTCTCTTTAGGCTTGCTCTTTCCTCATTTCGTTCCTGCCCTCGTACTTTGAATCATTGGGCACTCTCATTCATCAGACCTCACCTCCGTTTTATCTCTTGCTCAGTATGCTACCCTTGCCTACCTGCCCATGACCCGAAGACCGACGAAGCAAGATTACGGTTGGGCTGGGCCGCTAGCATTCATGCCCTCATACTTTGAATTATCGGGCACTATCACTCATCGGAACTCATTTGCGTCCTGTCTTTTGCACAGCATGCTACCCTTGCCTACCCGCCCATGGCCCGAAGACCGACGGAGCTAGATAATGGTAGGGCTGGGCCACTAACATTCATGTTCTCATACTTTGAGTCATCGGGCAATCTAACTTATCAGTCTTGCCTTCTGACCTAGCTATTCAATCAGCTCAAGTTTCCATCATCACTTCTTGGACTTAGCAACACCAAAGGGCGTTTTTTTGTGGATTAGTCTTCAATACCTTTGGCACCGAGGAGCGGCATTGCGTGCAAGCATTCATGCCTTTGGTTGCCAGCCATCCTTCGGGTCGTGATCGACTCTCATCTCTAGACCATTAACGTGATAGATGGCTCATCCATAAGCCATTTGTTGTCATCGACACACCTATTACTAGCTCTCAGCCCTCGACACCAAAGGATGTTTTGTTGCGGATAAGTCTTCAGCGGATAAAGGAATTAATTAGTAACAAGCTACAAATGTGTGAGATGATTTCAGGTGGCGTGCTAAACAACACACTAAAAGTCCCCCGAAATTCGACCATTGCGTTGTTCGCCATATGGGAAAAATGCCCCCCCCCATTTGACCCCATTTTCTTCTTTTTCTACCAAACCATTGCCCCTACAAGAAAATCACCTCTATAATAATTTAAGAAAAATAAATTTGTAACCTTTTTGTCTCAACAAGCATTTTGATAAGTGCAACAGTTTGGTCAAAAACTGAACTAGTAGTACAATTTTATTCATCGATAAGCACTACAAAAAGCAAAGATATGTAGACTTTTCAATTTTCCTCCCTAAATGTTGCTTTAACTTAAATATCTCTGAGTAAGATGTATTTTATTTGTATTCTGTTTGTTTGAAAAGGAATTTAATTGATCAGGATAGTATCTACATATTATCCCATGGACTTATCACCAGAAATGGCTTTCAGAAAGTCTGATGAATAAATGACTAGCAAGTTCTCTACTAGCCCGATATGGGCATGCTTAGGACGTTTTAAAAGGTGGGGATCTATTTTTTCCAACGATCCTAACTGTAATTGTTTAACTTACGTAGGGACCGTCATACGCCCATTTGAAGGTGAAGAGGTATTGGCATGGCGGCTAAAGCGTACGTTGATTTTCGAATTCAAGGTGCTCTTGCGAGCCTTTTAATAGATCCTTTTAATGGATCCATGCTTTGGATTTTCTGAACGGTAGGGATCTATTCTTTCTATCAATCCTAATCGAAATTATTCAACTGAGATACGGACCATTCTGCCCTCATTTAAAGGTGAAAAGATAATGGCCTAGCGGCGAAAGCATATGTTGATTTTCGAATTCATAGTGCTCTTGCAAGCCTTCTAATAGCCCGAAATATACATGCTTAGAATTTTATGAATGGTGAGGATCTATTCTTTCCATCAACTTTAACCGAAGTTGTTTAACTTTGATAGGGACCGTCTTACGCCTATTTAAAGATGAAGTTGTAATTCATAGCGGCGAAAGTGTATGGTGATTTTCGAATTTAAAATGCCCTTGCAAGAAATGCCCTCTAATAGCCAGAAATGGACATGCTTAGGTTTTCTGAAAGGTGGGGAGTTATTCTTTCATCAAACCTAACTGAAATTGTTTAGGTTAGAAAGGGACCATCCTACTTCTATTTTAAGGTGTAGCTGTAATTGCAGCGGCTATATTGAATTTCAGAGTACCATTGCAATACTCATATTTATATTTGTATCTAAGCTACACAATCTCGGTCAGAATTGATGTAAAGGATAGATATCCACCTTTAAGAATATTCTAAGCATGTCCATTTCGGGCTATTAGCGGGGTCACAAGAGCACTTTGAATTTGAAAATCAATGTACGCTTTCGTCGTCACCCCATTACCTCTTCAGGTTTACATATGCATAGGTCGATCCTTATTTAAGTTAAACAATCCCAGGTAGGATTGATGGAAAGAATAGATCCCCACTTTTCAGAAAATCCGAGCATATCCAAAATCCATTTTGGGGTATTAGATGGCTGGCAAAAATACTTTGAACACAAAAAACACTATACTACCTTTTTTGGTGGGGTAAATCACCCCCTCCACCTCTCCCCAAAGGATTTTTTGAACTGGCTGTCATAGATATTTTTTTCTAGTTAATCTTCATATGTATTGATGCTTATCACAAAAGCGAAAATTTCCTTCAATTTTTAGCCCCAAGCCGCCCAATTATATGAAGTGTAATGTACATTGGATACATTGGGGGGGGCAACATGCATGGCCTCTTTGGCACCGTTTATTCACTGAATCATTGAATAGGTTTAAAAAAATAACGAATAGAACCTTTTTTGCAGACAATTCCCTGCTGTAGTCGCTTCCGTGATATATTGAAAAGACTGATTTCAGGGTGCATGTTTCCAAGATGGCGGCTTTAGCTCAACATTCTTCAAGAACGTTTATTGGCTGAATCATTGAATCTACGAAAAAAAAAATGATGGGTACATTTGTTGTAGTGAATTTCATGCTCTACATTTTTGGACAGAACATATTTTCATGCCCGAGCAACCGTTACCGAGATATATTGAAAAAACTGTTTTCGGACGCCATGTATCCAAGATGGCTGACAACGCAATGACCGGATTTCAAGGGACTTTTAGTATGTTGTTTAGCACGCCACCAGAGACCTTCCTAGAAATTTGTAGCTTGTTGCTAATTATTTTCTTTTTCAACCCTATTTTGACTGGCCTACAGGTGGCAGCAAAGCAGGGAAGGTACAACTTCGAAATTTATTTGGGTTTGCCTTGGCAGTACTATGCACTAGTAAACAAATCTAGCATAACAGAAACTCCCATGAGAATAAACGCACACCAGTATTACATCCCATTGCTTATCCCTGTCAACTAGCCTAATATAAATGCACCTTGAGTCTGACAAGAACTTTTGTATCACTCAACCCACTTCACTTGAAAGTTCTCAACAAAAGAGCCCAGTGGGAGTGCGATCTGTAAGTAGCTAAGTAGAGATTCGGCTAAGTTTATTTAAATTTAATTTGCTAAACAGTAACCTTTACCATCCCCACATCTGCTTAACAACCTTTAACATCTGTAATCGGACGAAATAAATGAGTATTGGGAAGTCCTGTAAAGTTTGAAAAAGTTTCTGGGTGCCATTTTCATACAGTTCTAGATAAAGCCTAGTTTTTGGTTTGAAATTAGTAACATAATTAAAAATGAAAAACGTGTCAACATTTGTATTTTTTGCCACCTCGCATCAGAGAGCCGTGAGAGCTATGCCCATTGTCTGACAGTTATTATAATTAAATGTCAATCATTAATGCACGCATAGGTGTAAAAATAACTAAGAGAAAGAACTCCATAACACATAATCCATTTTCCGGGAAAGCAGCAAGAAGTTGTCAGCGTTTCTTGCAGCGTGATTTGGCAGGATATTATTGGTACACTTGAACGTTTTACAGGTAAGCAGAATACCCACAAAAATAATAGTACCATTCATTCTTGTTTGATGTGTAGTGAAGGAAGATTGTTTATTTGTCAGTATTATTGGTAGGCCACTACCATTGCAACAAAAGTTTCTAAAAATGGTACTTATTCATGTTTTAACAAGTTCATGCAAAAGGTAAAGCAGAGAGGTTGGTGCAGATGTGACAGTTTTAAACTGGGTAGATATTTGGAAGGAATTTAAGTGTGAGGAAAACAAAGCAACTTCCAAACCAATTGTAGTCCATTTCTTTAAACTGGGATAGGAAACCCAAGTATTATATGCAAAAATTAGTTGTATGCAAAAATTAGTTGTACGCAAAAAAATAGTTGTATGGAGTATACTCTGCAAAAATATGCTTATATTTTATAATTCAAACTAATTTTTGGAGGTTACTATTTTACACCGTTATTTGTTGCGCTACCATTGTCTAATTCTTCTATCCAAAACATTTTCGGAGTTCAACATGGATAGCTGTGCCTTATAGCTTTGATGCTCCTCATCCACAATTAATAAAGGGCCAAAACTTACAGTTTAGCATCCATCTCTTATGACTAATGATAACTGATGAGTTCTTTGGTACACATATGAAAATATTGAAAAAAAAATTTTCAAATAATACATTATAACAGAATGATTTATTACTTGTCCATTGGTTTTATATTTTGTTTAATTTACAAAATTGGCCACTTTTTAACAATTATTACAATTCTTTGAAATAGTGAGACATGAATTTTAATTTCTAGGCCTAAATTGACTGCAAACTAACTTACCTCAAGAACGTTAAGCAGCTTTATGCTTACTTGAAACCAATTTTTGCCTTTTGTAGTGCCCCGACCCCAACACAATCAAAACTGAGACTACTCACACCAGCAACCAACATCATCCTAATGTGACTTTGGAAGTACATACCTTACCATCAGTTCAATTTTTAGATTAAAATCAATTGGTTAAAAAAATTATTTAAAGATACTGCCTCTTCTCGCTTACGAAGTTTACGACAGTTCAGAGAAGGCTCACTGAAAACTTAGCAGGTTCTCCAAAACATGAACAGAAAGAATGCATTGCTTACGTTATTTACGGCTTAAAATGTTTTTTTAATGTTTTAGCTTTTAAAGTATATTCAGTTCTTCAGCAAACTGTTTTGGAGCCGATCCATAAAAATCTTGGAACTCAAAGGTTGAATTTTTCCGAAGATTAATAGCTTAAGGTTAGGTATCTGACTTTTACACAAGGCTTTAAGCATGTAGCCCATATGTTAGAGAAGCAGAGGTTTTAATGTATTTGCTAGTGTCCCAAATTGGTCAGCAGGGCACCTACAGCTCTTACACCAACAATTCGTCTAAGGATGAAGTATATTTTTGTGTGTCTCAGAACAGCATTGAAAAGTAGATCACTAGAGGTTATATAAACAGCGATTTCTTCCCCCGTTCATATAGATAGCACTCACAGGGCAGCCCACCTACCGAACGATTTGCAAGTATTGAGGAAAATATTAGTGCATCATCTAAGCCCCCAAAAAAGCACGGTTTCTGGATACGTATGATTCTGCAATAATTTTTTCGCGACCTTAAAAAGCTCGAAGCAGGAATGGTGGGGGCTAAAAGCATCATAATTTGTACCAGCCTATTTACTAGAATGTTGCACGATCAATCATATACCTACTACACTCACCCTTGAATCCAACAGAACACGCTGTAATAAATAAACATTTGGAAGCAGTAAGGGCCTCAAAATGAAGGGGGTTTGTCAGACACTATACAAGAAAATACGCATTAGATGCAATTTATCTTACCAGACACTGGCTGAAAACACCCACATATCAAATCGGGGTGACCCACTCCTGCATACCAGTTTAAAAACCTTCAAAAAGGCTCATACTAGGAGGAGGTTAAAAATGCAGTGGCTTACTGGACGGTTGCTAAAAAAGGGTTGCTTTGTGCCAAATTATGGATCACTCTTGTGGACCTTCTTTCACCAATTCTTAATAGGCATCGAACCGACACTCCATAGGCGTTACCTGTAGACTGGTTCCATATTGGTCCTAAGGAGCCAAATCATTTCTGATTCAGTCATATCCATTATCAAGCGTTCATTGTATCTGTAGAGAGCCTGCACGTATTTTAAGAAAGGTTCACCACATTAGTGCATTGGTGTTCAAGCTCTCATTGTGAATCTTCTCATAATTTGGACTTTTGAATTCCAAACTAAAAGCGTCCCTAAACGAGCACAAGTCCCTGAAGAAGCCTAAAACCTTTAACCAACGTTCCATTTCACCTTCTTAGGATTGCATACATTGTGTAACAACAGATTAGATGTGATTCAGTACTTTGATACATGCATCCAGACATCTCCGTGAATAGTTTAGCTGGGCATCGCATTTGGGAGGCTACCTGTCAAGCTACCTTTAAAGTGCTCTGCAAATGCTAGTCGACTCCCTGTGAAATCTGTGGTGTGACCTTGGTAGAATGCAATTGCCCCTGCTGGTGCCTACAATTGTGTTCATCACTAGAGAGTTGTACGTTGCTGTTGCATTTGGCTGTCATTTCTGGTTTTGATCTGATTGTATCAGGCAAGAATCCGCCTAATCACGTTAATTCAGTAAAATACTTGTTCTTTAATCTTTTTTTGCATTTTCAAACTTTAATGTTGATATTGAAAGATTGCAAGAATGCTTTGTGATTTTAGAGATGAAACTTGGATGGTGCTGCGGTTGGTCAGGATTAAAATACAACCGTTTTTTAAGTTAAAATTTGCCTTTATTGTGTTCCTTCATTTAAAACTATCTTTGTAGTTTATTTCCGTTTATTTAATTTCTGTTTGTTTTGTTTTTTCATCTTTATCAATAATTTCAATTATAATGTTCATTAAAATGACTATTATTGAAGTGATCTTGTTGGTAAAACAATCTTTGGTAAGGCGAATGTTGGTAAAATGACTTAGTTCGTAAAATGATCTAGTTTGTAAAGTATGCGTCGGTGAAATGATTGGCACATTCGCGTTCATCTGTGACTCGTCAAAATACTGGTCATAACCTGCCATGATGCACTTATGTCTGTAGCACCGATTCAATATTATTTACACATCGCCATTATTCAAGAATATGTAGCCTAGTAGTCAAATACACTGGTGGCAGACCAGACGCTCTATCAGTCAATTTCTACATACACGATAGTATATTCATTATTTGGTGGAGAAAATGCTTCACTGCATTATAGTGACAGTGTTCAAAGTTTGGAACAGTCGCGCAATTTCCTCCTTTTTCAAGTGTAGAATTCCGACTGTTTAAAGGGCTCAGTTCGAAGTTCGGGAAAAAAATGTATTATCATACTCACTTAAGCATGAAACTGCCTTATTTAACTCAAGATTGATTCAAAGTTCTTAAGTCCGTTGCACAGTGTTTTACTTGTAGGAGGTAGTTAGATTGCTTGTCTAATTATGCAGTGTTGAGTTGATACTGAAAGAGTGCACTCCTTCAATTTTCAGTCTCACCATTTTCACACACAAAAATCAACTTATTCCAAACATTTAAGTCAGCTGTTAGTTTTATCTTTATTTTCTAAGAGAAGAAGGTGTCATCTTAGTTTTGCTAAGTCCTCACTTGACAGAAAAAAAGCATTTCATGATTTGCCATCCAATCATGTTTGGATCACGGCATGACAACAAATTATGCAACACCAATTTACACAAGTGATAATATCGAGCTTTCAAGTAATTCAGTGGTTGTTGCTACTGCAATCTAGCGGATTTTACAGAAAATATTGCAATTATAAATACTAAAATTTTCAGTCAGCTACAACATTAATTTGGCACAGAGGAGATAAATGCAAAAAATTCGATGCGTTGGGTTTAGTTGGAGAGGCAATGTCTGAGAAACAACGTAGACCAAAAGTCGAAGTTAAAAGAAAAAAAAATTATAAAACAAATTCAATTGAAACTCACGACCGAATTCAATCACGATGCAATGTTGTGAGCTATCCCACGCACCCATTCAAACAATATACGTTTGGCTCGATATCTGTAGATTCGTTGCGATGACGTTTTTGTAGAGCTTTCGAATTACCTTTAATGATATCTTCGATTGCTAGGTCAATTTATCGTTGGTCTTTCCCAAGATCTTTTATGCTGTGAATGGCTACATGAGGGTATCCAAGTAACAGTTTTCACCGTTGGTGCCAAACTTTAGATTATTTTGTGTCCGGGGCAGTGCAATCTTCATGACATGTCATTGTTCCCACATTACGAGAATAAAGAATGGAGCAGTTCTGCTAGTAATGCGTCCCTTAGCAAATAGTGGACGACCCATTCCACACGTATTTTAATTGGTTTTAATTTTAGTAATATTTTTTAAAATACCTTTTCTTTATTCTTTTATTGCGTTTAAAAACTATAATGTTGATATTGAAAGCATACCAGAATGCCTTGGGCCTATTGCATCTTTTTACATTTTCTGTTGAAGTAGGAAAATGCAAACAGTTAAATAGGTTCCTAATAAAAACAATGGAGACCTAACTGTTAACTTGGTTGTCGTGTAATGCTTTTTTTTAAGACGCTAGCTAAATGTTTGTCATTTCTTTACATTTCAGGTAGATTCTTAGCCAAAAGCCTGCAGTAAATAATGAATTATCACCATACGGCACTGAGAATGCAACCAATTTTGGTGAAGCATGCTTTGAACCGAAGAATTACAAGCATGGTAGAATACGTCTTGCATTCAGAAGATAAAAAATGTATACCACTGCCAGGAGTGGAGTTTATTTCAGACAAGAACAAAAATCTGATTATAAGAGTAATGTGGGTGATTTTCATAAGTTTAAATATTGCAATGTCTTTCTATCATGGAATCGAGAGAATTCAATATTTTTTTTCTTATCCCATTGAGCTTGATGTATCCATGTCAGAATTTCCTACCAATTATTTTCCGTCTGTAACTATTTGTGCCGAGCAAAATGAAGTACTTCTAAACTTTTGGAAAAAAGTACAAAAACGACAACCTCGATATTGTACCGGATGGATATACTGGCTCGTGGCTTCAGACCAAAATATTACCGTTAATGACATTTGGGAATTATCAAATACGTCAATATTGTTAACTTCAGCAAACATGGACTATCAGGTAATTCCTGCATGGTAAAAAAATATTATCTTGATTTATAGCAATCACATGAGATAATGTTCTGATAAAATTTAAAATCCTTACAAAAAGGAACTGATGGTCGGTAGACTCCACAGAAGTCACAGTCACATTCACAGTCACATTTACCAGTAGCTTTATAAAACTCTTTCCCTTTGTATTCTTGGTGTAATCTTATTAGCTCATGTGTGCTGTGTAGTAATAATAATTAAATATTAAAAACGGAGAGCTAAAGTCTCAACAAGAGTTAAAAAAACACGACAAATGCAAACCTATTTCCGTTGCCTTTTTGACTTATGTGTCAGACTGCCTGAGCATGGAATCAAGCCCACGACATTTGAAACCAAAGGCCGACATCCTACCACTGAGCCATACTGACACTGCCTTTTTTATTTATAAAAGGAAACGTCCATATGCATCATTTAACACGTGCATCTATACATATAATAAATAAATGTGTATGCAAATTTCTTTATGTTGTCTTTTGACTTAAATATTAGACTGCCTGAGAAGGAATTTAAACCCATGACCTTTGTAATCAGAGACCGAAGTCCCAAGTTAAGCTGCACTGACAACAGCTAATGGACTAGGCCATGTTTGTACAGCTTAACGGTAAAACTTCGGCCTTTGGTTTTAAAAGTCGTGGGTTCAATTCTATTCACAGGTAGTGTGACATATTAAGTCCAAAAGACAACGTAAATATGTTTGCCTCCGTATTTATTTAACACTTCTCTAGCACATTTGGCTTCCCACGTTAATTCCATTAATAAATATTTGCAGTAACTGCAAAGGTCAAGGATGGGACCACTGTTGTCCACAAACCTAGCCTATTCTTCTAGCCAATAACTATCGTCAGCAGGTATAAAAACTGAAAGAATTTAACAATTTAGCTTTAAAAATGAATTAAGATCTATTTTGGCCAGTCAGGTGTTGAAATTAACTAGTGATTAGGAATACGATTTTTTGAACGACTTTTGGACTCCTTCACTGATCGATATTTTTAAAATGCTCTGGTTTTCTCAGCCAATTCACGCCATCTTGCACTAAAACGTTTTTAAGTCCTTGGGCATCATATTGCAAAGCCAATGTTGTTTAAAAGCTGTGTATTTGGTTCTTGCATCTTATACTAAAATCAAATACTTTTATTACATTATATAAAATTAACTACAATTTCCAGGCGAACTACGCTGGCTGTTTCATAAAACAACCCCTTCTCCATCCCCATGTTCGAAATGATGAATCAGAATTTCCAGGCTAGCTCTGCTAGCTGTCTCATAAATCAACACCTTAATACCTGTGTTGCAAACGGTGCATCAGAATTTCCAGACTAGCTATGCTGGCTATTTCATAAAACAAACCTCCCTCGCCATGTTTCAAACGGTGCATCAAATACCACCCGTGGGCTGAATTATTTTTTTCTTGGTAATAAACGCTGATTGAGTGAGAGTGCCCGTCTGTATATTTTTTTTCTTTTGAATATCCGAATTTTCAAGTTTCACTTATCCTTTAATTTTAATCTTCCAATGGGTTATGCATCGTTTAAACAGTTATTTTTAGCTGGGTAATAAACATTCAGTGAGTGAGCGAACACGTCTGTGTATTTTTTCACGTTTTGGATATTGATCCGATTTTCACTAATTCTTTAATTTTAATCTTCCAGCAGTTTATGCATCGGTTAAACAATTATTTTTAGCTGGGCAATAAACGCTGAATGAGTTAGTGAACCTGTCTGTATTTTGACCTGTCTTGACGTTTTTGTTTGTATTATGGAGTAACTAGCATCATACCCGGCTTCGCCCGGGGAGTTGCTTGACCCGTGGTTGTTTCTCAGTATTTGCTCGGTGCTGCCTGATCGTTCACTGCAACAGTTAATTTTTGTTTGTGGAACACTCCCCCTTTCCGCCAATCCTCTCCCTCCCCTCTCCTCTTGGTTTCCTTGCCCCTCTCGTCTTTGTTATACCTAGTTGAATGTGGATGGTTATTTGAATTAATAGCAAACACCCCCATAAATTCTCTTTTAGGTTGAATTAATGCGTAATTGTATGCCTAATGGTAACAGCTCACTTTCCCCCCCCCCCACTCCCAGTCTTTCGCTGTGGCTTAAGCGATGTGTACCGCGTGAAAAAGTGTGCATGACGTCATGTAATACTTGCCCTTGAGATTACCACGGTGTTTGGTTAGAAGGATAATTGTTAGAGAAAATTGCTGGTCGAGGCAATAATGTAGCAATTTCAACTTCTTTTCAGGGCAACAACGTCCCAGTTTCAACTTTAAGCCAAAGAATTGACACACTCGCATGTTTTCATTGTTTGCCTTTTGGGTCGTTGAGGTTGCTTCATTTTTGCTATGAGACTTGGTTTATAATGTAAGATAAATTAAGCTTCATTGTTTACAGAGATAATATTGTTGCCTACCACTTTGCAAAGTAGCAATTATGATTCTCGTGCACCGCTGGTTTGAAGTGACTATTGGAGTTTAAAGTCATTGTTGGTGACATAGGATTCGGGATCAGGGCTTGTAACGTGTAGATGACTTAGGTGGTTGCCTTAGTACTAATAAAGTGTACCACACCATGATATCATGGCGGATAAAGCGAGCGTACTATATCATGATATAATAGCTGACTTCCTATTTAATGGCACTACTTCTGGTCTAAAGGTTCAGTTTTATATTCGGCTTGCTATGTTGTAAAGATAGAAGATAGTTGATAGCAGAAGAA
Source organism: Lithobius niger (assembly GCA_023313725.1). Taxonomy (NCBI): domain Eukaryota; kingdom Metazoa; phylum Arthropoda; class Chilopoda; order Lithobiomorpha; family Lithobiidae; genus Lithobius; species Lithobius niger. The sequence continues at coordinate 36,067 of JAHWFP010026537.1, forward strand.
AGAAGAAAGCAATTTAAGTACGTAATTTCGATTGTAGACCATGGATCTATACGTACAAATTGAGACCAACTCCAAAACAAAATAGCGGTGTAGAGAACTCTTATAGAGTGCTGTACCACTGATATCTCGTGTTAAACTAAAGCCTCAAGCAAAATATAGGGTGTTTATAAACCCTATGCAGAAACTTTAAGGATGACTTCCACCAAACAAATGCACGTTAAATATTCCTATAAACATGTGTTCGGAAATGATTCCTAAGGGCATTTCGGCCCCTAAAAGATGGCTCCATAAAACCCCGTCCCAACCAAATATGTCGCAAACCGTTTGAGCCACAGTGAGAAGCCTTGGTATGTGAAGGAATAGTAATAACAGCTATTATTCCACTGTATTAGCAGATTAATAATGGGGAGCGGCAGAAATGGAGGGCGACTTATCCCCCCTTTCTGTTTATCATTCAATGTCTATTTCAAGTTGTAATACGAGAAATGTATTCTCCAGAAAGAGATACACAAAACGACCCACCTGTGGAAAAACCCGTAGAACCAACTTGTTTCAAGAGAATGGAATGACGAAAACTTGCATGTTTCCATTGAAACGAACAATCCACAGGAAACGGTTGACCTCCCAAGTCCGAGTTTATCTGTTTTGAGGTCGTTGCGTGATTACGTTCCAAGTCATTCAATCCGGGGTTATTGCTTTTGAGTGCTTTGCATAATTTCCGTCCGAAAATCTGAGTTTATTGGTTTTGAGTTCCTTGTGTGATTCAAGTGCTAGTCATTCAAGTTCGAGTTTTATTTTTGTCAGTTCTTTGTGCGACTCAAGTTCGAGTCATTCAAAGACAGAGTCCTTTGGTTTTGAGTTCCGTGTGTGATTCAAGTGCTAGTCATTCACGTCCGAGTTTTTTTTTTGTTTCAGTTCTTTGCGCGATTCAGGTTCGAGTTATTCAAAGTCAGATTTTATTGGGTTTAGTTACATTTCTGTTTCAAGTTCCAGTCACTCAAGTCAAGGTTTATTTGTTGTCAGTTCTTTGTGCGATTCAAGTTCGTAGTATAAGGCCTGCATACAGTAACGAGGAAATGGCTGATATTCATTTTATGTATGGACGTGGAAATGGCAATGCTTAGTTACTTATGAAGCACAACGTCTTTACCAGGCTCAGTTTCCAACGCGTTCCCGACTCGCGTACATTTATATCCGTGCATTGACGACTCAGGGAGCATGGCACTGTTCACCCTCTCAATATTGATGGGTGGAAGACCTAGGACCGTTTGGACACCAGGAGTTGAAGAGGAGATTCTGGAAATCGTCAATCATACTCTATCAACAAGCACAAAAGAAATTTCTGCTGAAGTAGGGGTTTCACCCGTGACTGTGGAGAACACTGCATGAACAACTCCTGCGCCCATACCATATTCAGTGGGTACAGGCATTGGTAAACCGAGATCAAGCACAAAGAGTGGAATTCTGCCGAAGGATATTAGGGGAATTTAAGTCCATAATTTCGATTGTAGACCATGGATCTATACGTACAAATTGAGACCAACTCCAAAACAAAATAGCGGTGTAGAGAACTCTGATAGAGTGCTGTACCACTGATATCTCGTGTTAAACTAAAGCCTCACGCAAAATACAGGGTGCTAGAAACCCCCTTTTCAAGCTTATGGTTCTGTTTACAGACGAGTTCGAGTTTACAAGAGATGTTATTATGAACTTTCAAAATAATCACATCTGGGCATATGAAAACCCCCATGCAATTGTACAATCAAGACACCAGCAGACATTCTCTGTAAATGTACGGGGCGGAATAGTGGGGGATCATTTGATAGGGGCATTTTTCCTGCGGCAGATCCGGAATGGCTGATATTCATTTTATATAATCTACCAACACTACCACACTACAACACTACTATAATCTACCGTGAAATCTACCAACACTTTCTGCAACATGATTTGTCATGTTTATTAGAGGCAGTGCCACTGCATGTAAGGCAACATGGCTATTTTATGAATGATGGTACTCCTTCACACTCTCACAGTATTGTTCGGGAATTTCTGGGAAATATCTTCCCTAAATGGTGGATTGGTAGAGGGGCACCCATTGCCTGGCCCGCATGTTCCCCAGGCTGTAACCCCCTTGACTTCTTTCTCTGGGGCCATTTGAAGACACTCGTCTACAAACAGCCAGTTCCAAATGTTGAGGAACTCCATGAGCGGATAATGACTGGTTTTGAAACGGTACGAAATATCTATCTTTGAACGGGTACGGAAGCCAATAGAAAGACGCATGGCAGCATATATTGAGGCTGGGGAGGACATTTTGAACACTTCATTTAAAAGAGTGTGATGTAAATAATTGTTTGTAACTCTGTGAGACAACGCCAGCCTTGATGTTTGTGCTGTTCATGACATTCGCATAAAGTTTGTTGCTAGGGCCGGGGGTGGGGAGGAGGCAGAGACCGTTGATTGGTCCTGCTTGACAGCATGTAATGAAATCCTCACTGGTAACCTCTTTTGGTGAGTTCCTTTGGATTACGTATGACAAGGTTTTGTTCGTTCAAATTGACCTATGAGCTGTGCAGTATTTTCTGTCAATCCATTTTTCCATTTTAACATTTCTCTTGAAAACCGTTGGCCCTATCGGTTTTCCACAAGATGATCGTTTTGTGTCGTTTGATCTAATCATCATTTATCAGAATTTACGTCATCATACTTGAATTTAGTTGCCTTTTTCGATCTTGCACCTAGTATTAATCGCACTCGTGGACACCAGTGGAAATTGATAGCTCTCATTGCTCATTCTGGCTGTCAAACAAATTTTTTTCGGCACATTTGCTTAAATTTTGGAATGCCTTGAGTAGTTTATACCGTTAACGCGGTTATGGTTGCTTCCTTCCGACAATGGTTGAGTCGCGAACTCCTTCATGGCTATGTTAAACATCCGACCTCTGCTTGACTACTCTCCTATAAACGGGACGTAAAGCCAAATGTTCTCGATAAGTGTTAAATCGGTATGATTATATGTATGCGTGTTAAGTGTTTCCTATGGACGTTTCCATTAGGCCGTGTCAGTATAGCTGAGCAGCAGGACTCCGGCCTTTGGTTCCAAAGGTCGTGGGTTCGAATCCCCATCCAGTTAGTCCAACATTTAAATCCAAAAGGCAACGTAAATACGTTTGCATCTGTATTTATTTGACTACTCTCTTTTTATTTTTTATTTTTGTTTGGAAGTGAGTTAGTAACTCACCCACTTCCGTCTTCCTTCTGCTCATTGCATGGTGAAGCTTATGTTTTCTATGTAACTGTTGTTGAAAGAATTTTATCAGTATCATTTTGAATTTTATATTTTGTAAAAATGTCTTTTGTTATCGGTGGAAAAATCCTTCAGCTCAGAAGTTCAAACGGGATTCGTCATAAATTAGGGTAAGAGATGAAAAAAATTACCTCTTTACAGGTGTGGATCCTGTTCTTGAGTTGAGAGCAGAGATGATGATTGTTGAGAGTATGATTGTGATGGTGATTGTTGAGAGTATGATTGTGATGGTGACTGTTGAGAGCAGAGATGGTGATCGTCTTGTTGATTGGTGTTTCTTGATCCATTCTAATGGCGTGGATTTAAAAAAAATTTATATAAGATCTGGAGACGGGTTTTTCACTCTGTGATGAACGTTGCTAAGTGATCTTTATTTCTCCATGTTGTGTACTGCAGTGATTGTGGAGCGCTGTTCTTGGTTTTTCCCTGTGTGTGGTTCGTTTGCTTGTTGTGTTTTCTTTGGGTGTGATGCATTTATGCCTGACTTGCTTGATGCCTTTTAACCTGTGGTGGTTCCTCTGCACGAGGGTTGACACCGTGTGGTGTTTTTTTTAAAGGAGTTCTTGATCGTTGAGAGTGAAAAGGTATCAGCGGAGTCCGAAAGGTCTGGTTGAGGGGATGGACTTCACAAAATGTATGGTGTAGACAAATTGGTGAAATTTTGAATTTCCCTTGCTGCGGAGGTGAAGTTTTCTGCTTTCAAGGTGGTGATCGGATTTTCCCTCCCAATCACTCAACTTTTCTGACTTGCAGTTTAGGGGGAAGGGGGGTTGTGAGGGAGTTGATCAGTCTGGATAACAGGATTCACTCGAAAAGAGAAAGATTGTTTTCCTCGAAGAGAGTAAAGTTTTAATTATTGGTTGACGAGAAGATTTTCACGTGGTGTTGTTATCACGATAGTCTATACAGGCGAGTTCCAGTGTACGCACCTCTGTGGAGAGGAGAAGATCACTTTGGAGCGGTTTGAATGGCGTGTCATTGTCAAATTGCCAGACGGAGTACCTAACAAATCTCTCTGGCGCACATGACGATACTACTGTGGTCCAATCATTTGACAGACGTTGAGCTTTGGCCTGGTTTTGACATTTATAATTCCTGGTGGTTCATTGTTCGATTCTTCCCAATGGATGTTAGCTGGTTGGAATAACATGCCTTGCACCTTGATTGACAGACTTGTCTCAGTTGGGGCATTGAAGTGACGTGGGTTGTGAACCACCCGAAAAGAAAGCCTTGAGAGGTGTTGCATCCTAGGTGATACATGATATCGTGACCTTTGCAATAACAAAAGACGAATGGGGCGCAGGGTCCAAGGTTTGTCATCACCGTCTAGGTGTAGAGGGGAAGAGGATGGTTTTGAGTTTTCAGCTAATTTTAGCTTCAGCTGTTTCGTGAAGTTGACGAGCATTCTCGGCTGGAAGTTGTTCAATTTTAGTGTGCTTGCTCGCCGAGGATAATGCAGTGAGCTCAGTCAAGCAGTAATGGACAATATAGGTTATGTTTTTCTGAAGGCGCTTTATTTGTCTACTTGATAGATCAAGGTGGTTCTTCAGTAATAACAGTGGAAATTCTTCATTCATGAAGGGGTATTGAGTATTTTTCAAAGTTGCCTAGTCGACTTGTGATGGCTCCGAATCAAGCCCATAAAGGGGTAGTTGCGGAGATTCGGTTGATTGTGTTGTAGTGGGAACAAGCATTGATACTGTTGTGACTTATGGAGTAAAAGTAAACTGGATTGAGTTCGTGGCTTCCTGAGTGATTACGGTGGTCGGTGAAGCAACGAGTTCCGTGGGCTGTGATAAATTCACTGGCGAAGTTTCGTAGGCATCCTGGTCTTGTGTTGATATTTCTTGTTGTTGTGACGGCTCCGTTGGCTCAGACGAAACTGGTAGCACTATTAACGAATTGACGAGTTCATTTATTGTTGGTAAAGATAGGGCCAACGACGTGGAAGGCATTGGGGAAGGGCCCGTTGGTGATTGGTTGCAGCCCAAAGACGATGATGAAAGGGTCAATTAAGGTGTCCACGGAACGAAAGGTGAACTGGACGGTGTGCATCAAGTTGTTTTTGGAGTCGCTGAGCACGATTTTTGTGGGGATTGCTTCATTTTGTTCGGAGATTGTAATGATACCTGAATTATTTGTGCTGGTTTCTCAAGTTCAAGTTTGTCCTTGTTTTTTCTTTGGCGAAGAGCAGATGCCTGCTGCACAGATTCGGCAGGGCTTGCTATAGAAGTCGCACTGATGGTGATGTACACAAACTGTGTGGGTGTGTTTCCTGAGTTTATGGGTGAGCCCTGGGCAATTACAATCTCCCCCATCTAGAATAACAGGTTGACTATTTATATAAGGGTTAATGTTGATGGGGAAGTTGTTGGTGAAGAAAGTTTCCCACCACGTGTTTTTGCCATTTTGTCTGCTGCTGGTGAATGTGAACGACGCAATAGCTGCTGTGATAAGTGCATTGAAGAGGGTGCGAAAGGATGGCAGTGGTGCCCGGATTTAAGAGAAGATGGCGCCTCTGTGTTGGAGGTGCGTGAGCGGTGGAGAAAGTATCGTGTGTTACTGAACTGTGAAGATCGAAAACCAAAAGGGTGAATTTGGAATAGCCGAATCGACGGTGAACTTCTTCCAATCTCGGTTAATTTCGATGATTTGTGTTATTACAAATCATTGAGGGGGGATTTCAGTTGAAGAGGTTTCCTCAGTTTCAGAAAAAGGTAGAACTTGAAAGCGGTGATGGAGTTCCGGTTACCTTGATCAGATGGCTGGGTTGATTCTCATTCCTTATCGAAATTGACCGAAACGAAAGACGGGAGGCCGACTGCACTGTTTTCGTTTTATTAAAAGAAGTCTTATGAGTGACGGGTCACAGAGAGTTTTCGTAGAAAGTCTTTTTGTCTGTTTTTTTTTCCTTTTTCCATTTTCGAGGCAGCTGTCACGAGGCTAAGCAGACTGGAACGGTTCTTGATTAGATGGCCCGGTTTGTGGCAGAAGTAATTTGACGTAGTGTTTTTGCACACGAGTTGTCGCTGTGATGGTGGCCAGGAAAGAGTTGAAGTTGATAGAAACGGCTTGTTAGTAAGTTTTTCGTTCATTTCTCTGCCGTGGCAGGGACTATCAAAGAGATGAGAAGGAATGGAGCGGCTCATGCTACAGTTGCTGAATCCATGACTTATTGTTGAAGAAGCCGTAGTGATTGCATTGGGAAATGTGCGTTGAAGAAACAATGGAAATGACCATTGAGTAGAATGTGATAGACCAATCATTTAACGCGGTTATGGGCAGGCTAATACTTACTTAGTAGTTAGTCTGAATCTTGTAAAATTTACGACCAAGAGCCAAGCTGTGCCCTAATCAAAGAGGTTTTTCCTTGATACAAAAAATTTTAATAATGGATTTATCCTCCCGAATGTGTATATTTAGTTTTATAAACCCTAGTTGTTGGTTGTAGAGACTAGGATAGCCGAAGTGTAGAGTAAAAATAAAACTAGTGCAGGGGACTTAGTACAAGGTCCCACACTTGTTCTTTATTTATGGAGAATGGAAGTAATGGTAAATGCTTGTCAAGTAGGGTGATCAAAAAAGAAATACCCAAAAAACACCAAGCAAGGATGGAAAAGTAAATATCTAAATGCTTATCGAATAGGGTGATCACAAAAGCAATGCCCCGAAAACGAGTAAGTAAGAAGAAAACCTTTTGTAGGCCTAAATGTTAGAGGCCATTGCGGTTTAGCATTGATTCAGTCCCACCCGAAGCCACGGAGGGAGTAAATAATGAGTCATTGAGTAGCACGAAGGTTGTGCTTTAGTTAAAGGTGCATGTTTTGCAGCTGGAGTGAAAAGGATGATTAATGTAGCATGTCATACCGCACTCCCAGCTATGGCGCCAGAGCATGTCATACTGTAATGATGTAAGGTGTTCATAAGTTTTTGAACCGATCCGTAATTTTGTTTGTTTAAACCTGTTTTGTCTGTTTGCCACCTGCCGTGTCCAAGTTCCTCCCAACACCACCAGGCAACTGTACACAGAGCAGCCTAGTGAGTCGGGACTCTAGTGAGAAGACAGAAAGTGGTCTGGCAATGTCTAGTGCTGAAATTTTCCAAACTGTTCCTGTAACTAATGACCCGACGGCTGGTGCCTCACTTGATGTAGTCTTGTACTGTGAGCTGAAAGAGGATTCGGATTTGACACCAACGATCTGCACAACTGCTGACTGGCCGGCGGATGGTGAGGCCATGGTGTTGTCTTCAGAAGTCTGCAACGATGAAAAGTGTGGTGACTCTGACTTGAGTGAAAATTGTAGTGAATCCGACTTGGTTGAACATTGTGGTGATCTGCTGCTTGATCTTCCATTATAGAGAGTTCAGGTCTCCTAACCTAACTTTTATTCAAATTTTGTGTGTGGAATGTCAGGAAGGCGAACAAGAAAATTGAGGATATTGAGAAACTGTGTAGTGGTTTTGATGTTGTAGGCATTGCGGAGTCAAAATTTCCGTGCAGGTTTACATTTGTTTTTAAGGGGTTTCACAGTTTTGCAGGGTCTGGTCAATCTGGTACTCGGGTATAAGAGATGTAATTAAGATGTAAGAGATGTAATTACGTATTCCTTTTCCACACACCCACTGTGCAGAGGTATTGATGCCTGCATGTTCCAAATTTGGTGGGAAACTCGTTGGATCACGTTGGGGAACATTCATATGATTGGAAGGTTTTCTGAGCCAGAGTGGGTGGCGTGGGTGAATTCTCTCACTGGCCCTGTGGTACTGGGAGGAGACTTCAACGCGCACCACACGCTTTTGGGCAGTGCGCGCTGTGACACTAGGGGGCGGATTATCGCGGATAACCTAAATCGTCTTTGGTTAGAGGTGGTCCAAAACGGCTCCATCACATTCGTCAGGCGGTATGGTGCGTTCATCCAGGAGTCTGTGCTGGATCTTTTCCTTCGCTCATCTGCCATCACGTATCTCTTTTCTTTTGGTACTTCGTCTGATATCAGGGGCAGTGATCACTTCCCTGTGGCACTGTCCACCAGAGCTCATACCCCCATTGACCCACCATCACGTCTGTATGGCGGGTACCCGCAAATTAGATCAGGCGCTTTTGCTGACTTGATCGCAAAATGGCTTAGTGTAAAGCGACGGGCCCGCAGATGCACCACTATGAAACGATTGGATCCAGTCTGGTGGACACAAACCTGTAGGCAGGCAATTTGTGATAGGCATAAGGCTTGGCAACGATACGTTAGGTATCGTTGTGATATCAGGTGGTTGGAGTACATTGGAATTGTGCAAGAAAGTAGGTTTATTTTGCGCAAAGGAAAGGCAACCTTTGGGTGCAGGTTGGGCGAGCGTGTCTGTCACGGTACTTCTATCTCACAATTCTGGGCATTAATGCACCCTCAAGATTCCTGTATTGCCGTGACTTGGACACTGGACCGAACTGGTTTTTTTGGCGTGGGGCCCGTCTGGCCAATGCCTTTAACTCTAATTTTGCAGCGATCTATGGGGCTCCTAAAGGCCCCCCATCCCCCTCCTTCAGCTAACAGTATATCTGGTCCCGGCCAAGTGCCTTTAACAATGGATGAATTGTCGGCTGCTTTACATGCGTGTAGGCCACATAGTGACACGGGATTGCAAGTATATCTTATGCGGATTTGCAGGGCCTGGTTCTTGCTGGTCGTAGTGATCTTTTGGATTACTAACAGAATCTTTGACAGGTCCCCGATTCCTCAATCGTGGCTGTTCTCTATCCTTTCCCCGGTCTTGGGTAGGGGTAAGGTACGGTCTGCCGTTGAGTGTTACAGACCCATTGCTCTTTTTTCTTGCCTCGCAAGTTTATGAGAGAATTCTCATCAACAGAGTTGTGTGGCAGCTAGAGGACTCTGGGAAGTTATTCAGTGCCCAGTTTGGCTTCCGTAAGCACAGGGGTTCTCAGGACACGATGATGTATCTGGAGTCTGGTATTAGGGTAGCCTGGGTAAATGATTGCATTGCTGTTGTGGTGTTCCTAGACATCAAGGCGGCATATGACATGGTTGATGTAGCGTGGCTCGAGCATTCGTTGAAGAGTCTTGGTGTGTGGAAACAACTCAGTTTGGCCTTGTTTGCCCTCCTTAGTATGCGGCAGTTTACAACCAGAGTTGATGGCTCCTGGTCGGATGTGCTGTCTACAGACAGGGGCCTCCTGCAAGGGAGCTGTCTCAGCTCAGCTTTGTTCGCGGTTGCAAATGATGTCATCTTGGTTGAGTTGAGCACTTCAGTTAGCGTTGTTGCCTACGCGGATGACGTAGCTGTTTGGCTGACTGGGACAGACCTACCAACACTCCTTGGTGTTATTGAGAATGCGATTGCTTATGGCAGCCATACACCTGATGCTCTCCAGTACCAAGAATGAACTTATAATCTCCAATAGAGGCCCTTTGCTCACTGGTTCCATCTCCGTGGATGGGACAGTGGTTGAAGCATCGAGTAAGGTGCGTTACATTGGTTTCTGGTAAGACCCATGACTTGAATGGTTGCACGATGCGGCAGCTGTCAGGGGTAACATTTCGTCCAAGCTTAACGTTTTGTGAACGGTTACCTACAATACGTCCGTTGCCAAACGTTCTACGATTACTTCACTTTACAGGACATACATCAGGGCATGTGCAGATTTTCATATTCCTGTTCTTTTGACCTATAATGCTGGCGTGCGTAGCATTCAGGTGGTTCTGAATGACTGCCTGTGTGTAGTATCTGACTGCTTACCGTCAACCCCGGTCCAGGCTCTGCTTATTGAAACAGGTGATGTGCCCATAGACATACAAACAAAGGAACTTCTAGTCAGATTGTGTCGGCGAGCAGTTGCTAGGGGCTCAACTGATCCGCCTGCCCGGATTATCATTGACTATATGTCTCTGCCTGAGAGGGCCCATAATCTGCTGGGTGCTCCTGGTATAGGGGCTTCCCTTATTGTTGCCCCTGAAGTTGTCAGCTTGCCGGGAGGTCCAGTTTTTTAACCCCCATCCCCCCATGGGTTTGGTGTGGTGCCACCCTTCAATCCTTCCGCAGTGGCCAGCATCAGGGTTCCTCCTGTATAACTGTTTATAGTGATGCGTCTTTTTGCATCGAGACAGGGGAGGGTGGGATTGGTGTATGTGTGTTTACCCAGTTATCGGCTAGAATACAGCTACCATCTTGGGTCCGTGCGCTTGGCTTTCGTAGGAGAACTTGTTGCACTTGTAGTGGTTGATGTGGGCATGGACCTGCGCTCATCTTGCTTTTGTGTTATTACTGACTCTTAGCAGTTGTGTGGTTCCTCCAGCGGTGTTTTACTTCTTTGGACGTTTCCCATCCTCTGGCTCTTTAGGTGGGGTGGATATTGTTTATGGCAAGCCAACTGGGAATGGCAATTACGATCGTGTGCACTAACGGACACAGTGGTGAGTTCGGGAACGAACTTGCTGACGAGTTGGCCAAAAGGGGCAGTTGTCAAACAACCCCAGCGGTCAGTTTTGTGGATCTCGAGCCAGCCTTCTCAAGGTCCTTCCTCCAGGATCTGGCAGGAACGCTGAGCTGCGGGTCCTACTGGCTGTACTCTGTTTAGGGTCCACCCTTCTGTCTCGCAGCCTGCGGCCCATGATGGTCTGTCGCGAGGTGAAGGTGGCTGCTCTCGAGACAATGGACGGGACATGTCCTGCTTCAGGCAGACCTCTTTCGGCTGGCCTGGGCACGGACTCCTCTATGCAGGTGTGTGATGAGACTCTGCCTCATTTCCTGTTTGATTGTCCGCTTTTGGTGGTGCAGCGGCACTTTGTCTTTCATGACGTGGATGACCCTTTGGCTGTGATCCTGGGAGTTCCCCCTCACGTGCAGAAGGGTAAAGTGGGGTACCGTAAGGCATTGGGGCTTTGCAAGGCTACATGTAGTTTTACATAGTGGGTGATGGATTCTCTCCTGGCTACAACTTGTTGTTCGCCTCTCTGCAACGACGGTTTCCACAGCTTCCTCCTATTCCTTAAGCTAGGGCCTTAGAGGGCCTCTTTATCTTGAGGCTATGGCTCCATGCTATGTATTCTGTATACTCTGTATCTTTATTAATGTATTCCAGTAATGCTATGTACTTTATTGTATGGTCCAGTCCCTGGAGATCAGTGGTCTGGATGGCTCTGGCCTTGGGTAGCTGCTAGCAGAGATGGATCATGGGGGGGGGGGGGGGAAATTGAGGCTTAATGGAGCGTCGACAACTTGGTCATTAGCGCCAACCTCAGTCACAGTGCAGTGGTCCGGGTTGCCACTGCACCACACATTACAGAGATGTTATCCAAACCCCTAATCTAAATCTTGTCATACGTCTGTACCTCCTGCAAAAACACCGGACAGGAGGACAGACTTATCGCCCAACTGACGCGCAATGTCATGCGGAAGATGGAAACGACGACGAACACCATCAAGATGGCGACAATCAACAAGTAAGTGCCAGACCGTAAGTGGCCGTCGACACCAATAACATTCAGGAGGGTCAACCCCCCATAAAACGAAACAGTGAGTAAGTCGGGTGTGACCAATGCGCAAACGGGCCAACACAACCTCCTCACGGCGACTGCGGCGACACGCCGAGTGCCACTCCTCGACAGTGCCTTTAATAGCCCGTAATTTATTACCGTCCTGTCCATCCCATAAGGTTTGCCAAAAAGCGTGTAACCTCAGACGCAAAGTTGGAAAGGCGTCTGAGGGAACAAGGCTGAGATCCCTACAGAGAGGGCCAGAAAGAGCCCCCTTCGCAGCAGAATTAGATTGCTCATTTCCTGCTATCCCAACATGGCCCGGGATCCAGCAGAAAAGCACGGTTTTCCGCTGGCCAGGCAAGCGGGAAAGCAAAGCTTGGACACGTTGTGTCAAGGGGTTCCGAGGATTGTAATTCGCTAAGGACTCCAGGGCACTCATGGAATCACTAAAGATAATGAAATGCGTGCCCTAAAGGTCAAGGATCCATTCCACCACCAAACCAAGAGCCAAAAGCTCTGCAGAAAACACAGAATAGCCTGATGGAAGGCGATGGGGAACCGTTACTCCCTTACACACACAAGCACACGCCACGCCAACATCAGACTTCGACCCATCAGTAAACAGGCGCTGATAACCAGCGTACTGAGCACTCAGCCGCCGGAACTCATGTAAGTACCTTGCCGGTAGAGTGGAACCCTTCGGGAGGGACGCCAGAGCGAAAATGAAACTGCCACTTGGGACAAGCCATGGGGCAACTGGCATCCTACCAAGCCTCAAGACGCAGGGCATTTCATAGGCTATCTCCTGACAGGACTGCTGGAGCCTATCGCGGAAATCACCCTTACCCACCCTGCGTCTACCGACTCGCAAGTCTGGCCCAAAAACCATGGACCAAGCAGGACTGGAGTGCACAGCACGTAAACGCGCAGCATACTAAATGGCAAGCTGTCGCCGACGAATGGCCAAAGGTGGCTCCGAGGCCTCGGCATAGAGGCTGACCACTGGAGAAGTTTGAAATGCTCCAGTCGCCACACGCAGGCCACTGTGATGCACAGTGTCCAACATCTGGAGAGTCGAGTCACTAGCCGAATCATAGACCATACACGCATAATCAAGTTTGCTGCGGACAAGGGCTCGGTAGAGGCGCAACATGGCAGTGCGATCGGCACCCCATGAAGTGCCCGAAAGGACCCGCAAGATGTTAAGCGCCCGCAAAGCCTTGTCTTTAAGCTGACGCAAGTGCGGAAGCCAAGATAACCTGGAATCGAACACCAGACCCAGGAAACGTGCCTATGGAACAACAAGAATTTGTGCCTGTCCCAAGTACAGGCAAGGATCTGGGTGCAGTGTTCGCTGGCGGCAAAAGTGGATGCACACAGTCTTGTCCGGAGAAAACCGGAAACCATTACTGACCGCCCAGGTCTGGACTTTGTTAATCGCCAGCTGCAGCTGCCGCTCGCAGGTCTGCATGCGAGCTGCCCGAAAGCGCAGGCCAAAGTCATCGACAAACAACGACTGGGGAACAGCAGCTTGCCGAGCAATGGGGTTGATCCCTATAGCAAACAAGATGACACTAAGAACACCTCCTTGAGGCACACCATTCTCCAAGACAAACGGGCAGGAAAGAGTAGCCCCGACACGAACGCGAAAAGAACGGCCTGAGAGGTAAGCGGAAAGCAACCGTGGCATCTGTCCCCTCAAGCCACAGTCATGGAGACTACGGAGAATCCCATAACGCCAGGTCGTATCATAAGCCTTCTCCAAGTCAAAGAAAACCTGAACCAGATGATGACGCAGGCGAAAAGCCTCCCTCACATCTGATTCAAGGGCAACTAGATGATCGATAGTTGACCGAAACCGTCGAAAGCCACACTGGGACGCAGATAAGAATCCCCGTGATTCCAACACCCACACCAACCGCTCACTGACCATCCGTTCCATAAGTTTACAGACACAGCTAGTCAGAGCGATTGGGCGATAACTGGAAGGAGAAGTAGGGTCTTTGCCCGGTTTTACAATCGGGATGACCACTGCTGTCTTCCACGCTGCTGGAATAGAGCCCTCTGCCCACACACGGTTGAACATCCCCAGCAAGAACTGCTGGGAGGCAAGGGTCAGATGTTTCAACAGTTGATAGTGAACATCATCAGGCCCCGGGGCGGAGTCATGCGACTTGGACAAAGCTGAAACAAATTCCTGCCAGGTAAATGGTAAATTGTACTCCTCTAGCCCAACGGAGCGAAAGTCAAGAAAGCGAGCCTCTTCTCTACGCTTAATCCCGAGGAAACCAGTATCATAATGGTCATCACTCGAGACCCGCGCAAATGCAGACGCAAGACAATTGGCGATATCTGGCACAGAAGAGATCACGGTATTCGCCACCTTCAGCTGTGAAACCGGGGAAGGCACGCTCCTCCCCGAGATCTGGCGCACCTTCCGCCACACCTGCTGAGATGGCGTGGAGCGCGTGATCGACGAAACATAAGCTGCACACGAAGCACGTCTAGCCTCACGGATGACATACCTGGCACGGGCACGACAGCGCTTAAACGCTACAAAGTTGCCAGTAGTCGGGCTGACCGTGAATGCACGCAATGCTCGCCGGCGGGCCTGAATGGCCTGCCCGCAAGCAGGCGTCCACCACGGAACAGAAACCCGCCGTGGCTGTGTGGACGTACGTGGGATAGAAGCATGAGCAGCAGCACTGACCACATCAGTGAAATGAGTGGAAAGTTCATCCACATCAGAAAAGTCCTCAACCGCACGCTGAAACACAGCAGCCTCAGCAAAGGCTGACCATTCAGCACGCTTAAGCGCCCACCGGGCTGACCTGGAAGCCACAGAACCCCCTTGTGTTGTGGACAACACAATGGGGAGGTGATCGCTTCCATGCAGATCGGCAGGACAGCCCAAGTGAAGTGGACTGGGATGGCCAGCGAGCAAAAGGCTAAGTCCACCGCTGACCAATTGCCCGTTGCCAAGTTACAGTGTGTCATGGCACTATCGTTCAGGATGCAAACGGACCCCCTCCGCATCCACTCCTCAAGGATCCTTCCCTTGTTGTCAGTATTAGGTCCTCCCCACTGGACATGGTGGCTGTTAAAGTCGTCCAGCAAGAGGAACGGGGCAGGAAGCTGTCGAACCAGGTCCTCCAGGTCAGGGGGCGGGAACTCTGCAACGACGGTTTCCACAGCTTCCTCCTATTTCTTAACCTAGGGCCTTAGAGGGCTTCTTTATCTTGATGCTATGGCTCCATGCTATGTATTCTGTATACTCT
>JAHWFP010026538.1:627-12983 GCA_023313725.1 Lithobius niger
ATATCAACACACCAAAACATTCGCCAACTTAATCGCACCGAATAATACTTTGGACGTTAAATGAAAACTTGAACATTGCTACCGAAATTAGCAATGTTTAGTTTTCATTTAACCATAGAACTATTAAGCGGTGCGATTAACTTGGCGAATGTTTTGGTGTGTTGATATCACTCCTTTGAAGGGCCGAACCATTCGGAACTTGGCGGCCCCTTTTACCAGTTTTGGTTTTTGATATGATTTGAATTTACTACAATGCATTTTGTTACAAAAGATTTAGTTAATGAGAGGAGCAACAAATTAAGAATAAATCACAAGGTAAAAATCAACAAAGCAGTCAGTATTAAGTATTAAAGGTAAAACGTTACAAAATATTACTTTGCGCATTCCTTTGCTTGTTGCGAGTAAGAACTAGAAAGAATAGAAAGGTTGTTGTCAAGCATTCAACCCAAATAATGGGGACGACATAGTTTTGTTTCAGTCAAGATTGGTGAGAATTTGAGACATTATCAAATTTGCTACTGATCAGGTATGCTGTAATCCCTCACCTTAGCGATCTCTATTATATAATCTAAAAGTAGTAACCAACACAAGTGCCGGTTAAAAATGTGTTAGCTTAGAGCCCTATTTTAGATTTTAGGCGTAATTTTCAGCTTTTAGGCCTAATTTTTCCCTGCCGTTTTAATTTCGTAAGTATCAGCTGACGGATATTCGGGTTGGACAGTAAAGCCTATTCATTTATGCAACACGGTGCGCCTCCCATCACGCAGTTACAGTGTTCGGTTTTGCCGAACGCACCAGATGTATAGATCAGTGGTAGCGAACAAAGTGACGGCAGAGACACAAGCGACGTCATAATATAGTGTTATTGATGAAGCCCACAGCGACTCGTAGCATTTTGAAGTTGCCGTGGTAACGTGATTTTTGGCCTAATTTTCAGTTTTTAGGCCTAATTTATTTTTTTTTCACATTTTTTCTCATTCCTATACTTTTCATATTTTTTTAATCATCTTTCGCATACCTACTTTTCATTTTATTTTTTACATTTTTCGTTTACCCGATACCGACTGCCATTTTATTACGATACACGCAACTTCATGTTCACGAGTATCACTTCTGCATAACAAAACAAAGCGAGTTTGTTTCTCGTCACATTGCTTGAACCTTTCATGCGATATAATCTTAGACATACCTAATTAACGTGGCCCAACTTGGGGTCGATAATGCGATTTGTACTTGAGTTCGTGCGTTTAGCCATTTTTTCACTTCCGCGCTCGTATTTCACATTTTATAATATTTTTTACATTTTTTAACCATTAGCAAGTTTTCAAATTTTTCACTTTTTTTTCATATACATACTGATACATATTCTGCTAACTGGAGCAGCTTAGAGAGAGACTGTGACGAGATTATCAGATGCCAAATTTCAATGTTTTGACAAGGTAAAGGAAGCGTTGTTGCTTAAAAGATTTAAGACGTCTACTCAAGTTCGCGGGCAAAAATTTAAAGCATTTACCAAATCTGACAAGCAGACTCATGTGGATTATGGGTAACCAGCGTAAAATGTATGCAGTGGAGTAGGCCAAAGTTGAAAAGTGCAATGGTGTTTATGACAAATTGCTAAAACTTGTGTGTTGAGATCAGTTGATAAATTGAAAAACTTCCAGTTGATGTACGAGTTTTCCGAATTGATAAAGGAAATCTGGGTTTAGTGAAGTGTGCAGCCCAAATGATAGATAACTATTTTGCTCGGCGAGGTAAATGTACAAATGAAACAAGCGGCTGCAGCGACTACCTAGTCACAACCGGTCTTCTGTACACTTCTACCATTTCCGAATATTTTGAGGTGCCCACCTCTATCGCACACCTTAGCGATCTCTATTATATAATCTAAAAGTAGTAACCAACACAATTGCCGGTTAAAAATGTATTAGCTTACAGCCCTATTTTAGATTTTAGGCGTAATTGTCAGCTTTTAGGCCTAATTTTTTCCTGCCGTTTTAATTTCGTAAGTAGCAGCTAACGGATATTCGGGTTGGACAGTAAAGCCTATTCATTTATGCAACACGGTGCGCCTCCCATCACACAGTTACAGTGTTCGGTTTTGCCGACGCACCAGGTGTATAGATCAGTGGTAGCGAACAAAGTGACGGGAGAAACAGAAGGACGTCATAATATAGTATTACTGATGAAGCCCACAGCGACTCGTAGCATCTTGAAGTTGCCGTGGTAACGCGATTTTAGTCCTAATTTTCAGTTCTTAGGCCTAATTTATTTTTACCAGCCGTTTTAATTTAGCATGTAGCAAATAACGGAAAATTTGGTTCGAGAGTAAGCCATGCAACATGGCGACGAGACTATTTTAAAGGAAGCTAGGCCTAATTTGTGTCGTTAATGAAATCCTGGTGTTTTTTACGGTTGCGTGTTACCGTTAGGGTTTAAACGCGACTATTAAATGTTATTATTTCATTTAGTTACATTGAGAAAGCCATTAGCTATAAAGAAGCAACTATATTTTAATTTACCGTGTTTTTTTAATTAACATTTGGTCACTGAATCTAAGGGTAAAAATCGTGTCGTCTCTATCTGAAGTTGAAAAAAAGCGACGGACGGACGGACAAAGTCATTGCAATAATCTTCTCAGCCGGTTTGGCGGTACAAAACCTCTGAAATCATTTGACACTGACAACAAAACTGTTTCTAAAGCAAACACAATTGGCAGGAGACAAAACAAACTCTACAGCAAAGGTAATGCGAATGGTAGTAATGGGAATTCTAGCCAGTACCAAAACAATGCAGACACGTGTAATGAAAATAACGATCGATCTAGTTCGAACTATGGAAACAAAAAAAGGAAAGTGGACGTGGGTGTGTGATAAAATTCAGATCAATATAGTTCTGCGAGTAATGACAGTATCGTGACAGAGCATCTTCAACTCGGTGTGTGGGCCATAACCAAAACAAATCCTCTGTTTCCAAATTCAAGCTGCCTACAACAAACGATTATGTGAAGGCAAACCAAGCAGTGCCTTCACATAATCTGTTACTGTGCTTTTTACTCCTTTCCTTTGTTTTTTACAACAAACGAAACAAGTGTAAAGCCTATTAAAGACAACGTTGCTATAAAACTGTCTGGTGGTAATGGTTACTGAATGTTGACAAAACAGTGTTAGCAGCAGAGCAAAGAAGTAATTCGTGCTTGAAAAACTGTTTCAATGTTGCAAGGGACAAGATTGACTTGCGTTGAGAAAGTTTTTTTTTTTTACAATAAAGCGTGCTGTTACGTCATTAAAAAAGTGAAAAATTGAATGCCACTTTTCAACAAAATTTTTTACCGCAAAAATTCCTATGGGAAACTTGTAGAATGTCTTAATTTCAGGGAGGAAATACGAAGTAGTCGCTGCAGCCGCTGGTTTATTATGGTGAGGTACAGGGACGTGCACACAGGGGGGACAGGGAGCAGGGGGGCACAAGCAAAGTGAATAGCAAAGTACCCTTTTTGTACCAGAAAGTGTCCGAAATTTGCTGGAGCGGTAAAACGGCAAAGGGGCAAAAAACTATTAAGAAAGTGTTGCTAAGGAGCCGTCCATATAATATTATGTCAAGGTTTTTGGCCTATTTTGAAGCACCCACCCACCCCTTTGTCACGAATGTCACAAACTCAGGTAATATTATGACAAGCTTTTTGGCCTATTTTGAAGCACCCACCCACCTCTTTGTCACAAATGTCACAAACTCAGGTAATATTATGTCAAGCATTTTGGCCTATTTTGAAGCACCCACCTACCCCTTTGTCACAAATGTCACAAACTCAGGTAATATTATGACAAGCTTTTTGGCCTGTTTTGAAGCACCCACCCACCCCTTTGTCACAAATGTCACAAACTCAGGTAATATTATGTCAAGCTTTTTGGCCTATTTTGAAGCACCCACCCACCCCTTTGACACGAATGTCACAAAACTTAAAACACCCCCCTAATAATTACGTTACACTTCTGCAAGCAGCAATCCCCCCCTTTCCGAATGTATATTTCAAAGTACTTTACATTAAGAGTTAATAGGTTTAAATGATGGTATTTTTCTGTGTGTGTAAATGAAATTACATCTTAACTGTTGTTTTCCTAAATATATAATACGCCAAAAAATTAAGGTGATGTGAACACCCAAAATATGATGCAAGTTTGTCATTCACATTTTGTAAGCACCTCCCCACCTCCTGTGTAACAATATTGTCACAATCAATCAACCATCCACCCACCCCCCAGAGTGTGACGTAGTATATGAACGGTCCCTAAGAGGGACAGAAAAGGGTAAAGACACACACACAAAAAAGGTGCCCCCCAAAAAAAAGTAAATTGCTCCTGCCCTCTCGGGGACCTGTGCACGTGCCTGCGAAGTCAGGAAAATTATCGGTAAGAACGGAGTCACCAAAAAGAAATGGGAAATCATCTATAAGTCATATTTTTGAGGAAGCTATCCATTTTTCTCTTATCGCGTCCTAACAAAATGAATTGAGGGTTGCTTCGACGAACTAGCCAGCTGTTTCCTTCACAACACATTTGTTGTTTACCACGTTTGTCGTTAATTAAGACTATTTTTGTTCCGTGAAAACAGATTAGGAAGAATGGTCTTGTGCAAAAAAAATCCCCGGATTATGTATGCTATAAAAGGAAAACCAGTTTGCAATGGTAGTAAGGAAACTAAGACAGTTGTACGTGTTTGAGGTGTAAATGAACTGTTCCGTATTCAGGAGAGCCGCTTCGTTACATCTTGTTTATTTTATTCTATAAAATAATTCTATTCTTGGTCGGAGTGTTCTCAGGTTCATCAGCAATCACCAACATAACTAGGGCCATCGTCACTGCCACTGTCGACATAATCGAGGCAGCTCCGCTTTTCTTTGCTATTTGGCTGGGTTCGACTCCCCGCCAGGCAATCTGACATTTAAGTCCAAAAGGCAACGTAAATAGGTTTGCATCCGTATTTATTTAACACTTAGCGAGCCCATTTGGCTTTCTGTCCTGTTTATAATAAGATTATGGATGGATTAGTGTCCGTATTGTAATGCTTCCTTTATACTCCACCGTTAGTCACGAGGTAGACGGAAGAGAAGCTGCGAGTGTTGTTTCCCGGCTCCAAGCCAGTTATTATTATTGGAGTAACGCAACGCTGAGCGCCATTAACGTCTCGGCACGCGTGTAAAGGGGCTTGAGCCGGGAGCCGACTCACGCGCTTTCTACCCCAGTTGGCCTTGGCTTAAAGTATATAAGAAACGTTTTAGCACTTAACTCCTTTCTAACAAATTTCCTTTCGGTCTTTGGAAATCAAATCTGGAAAGGATTTTAAAACACAGAAATTATCGATTTCATAGAAGCAGTCGGGGTATTATGACTGAAAGGTTGGGGTCGCGACCCATAATGAGAGATAGAATATGGGCAGTATTAACGTGGACACTCCAGTGTCGTCTGTCCTTTATATCACTCCTGCAACCAACCGACCCCACAACGATATTTATACTTACGTGGACTTTTCATCTCTCTAAAGATTCGTCGATGGTAACGTTAAAGAGAACTAAAGGGCTAAATTCACCGTTTTAACATGTTGTAACATACGAATTCGCAAATTGTGACATGCTAATTATTAAAAGGCGGCTTCCCGCAGGCAGTTCTGCAATGCAGTGGAGGTGAACTAATTCGGTTTGCTTGCTTCGACACGCTCACACTAAAGTTTTAGATTAGTCAAACTTCATTCTTGGTTCCACTCTGCCTTGAGGGTCGAACTAAGATGATTGCATTAAAAACTTCATTCAATATCACTGAAGTTACTTTCATAAGCTTAAAGGGACACCCGGCCTGCCTTATAACATTCCGCGTGCCAAATTACAGCTACGCGCAGATCATCATCCGAGCAATTACAGCGCCAAGGTCGGCTGGGGTGGTAACTGCGTTCCTCGCATAGCTGCTGTGTCGGTTGGCTTTGTGAATAGTACACGAGACAGAATCAAGTCAAGGAGTGTGTCGTCCCAAACCGGAATGATTCTCGTATTTTAAAATCACAATTTATAATTTTCTAGGCTAGTGTCTTATAATTGTGCTTCGGCGATCTATTTGAATAATTAATTTCAATTTTTACCGCATTAGTCTATTAGATTTTAGATCTCATGGTAATTATTAGAAAATTAGCAGATGTACACACAGCGATGAAACGTCATGATTATTGTACGCGCGCAATGCATCATATAGTTACGGGTCGTTCTTAAATAGTTAACAATATTCAACAGAAAATCTCCTGGACGCCACATTTTAAAACGGTTTTTTATCAAGGGAAAGACTAACTGTAAGTAAATATACCTTTGGGGCCGTACTTGATGTGGAGGCTCGAGAAAACTGACGCAGGGAGGTACATCCCTTTAAAGAGCTAAGGAGCTAAGAGCTAGGAGTTTTTTTTATCGATAAGTGTTCAAAATCCCGAGTTACATTCCGAAGCTTAAAAATATACCAAATGCTTGTGCGAAGTGTTTTTATCAACATGGGAATGTAACGAAGGGTTGAAAATTTATCGATACTTAAATTACGCTCGAGTGGCATTTAAAACGAGAATATACCGTCTCCTAAGTAATTTTTCTTCTCCTTCTATCCATCACAAACTCGCCGAAAGGTGCCTAACTCACCGTCAAAGCTGACGATTGTTGTAGGACGAACATTAGCACCAGTTACGGCGCGTCAACCAAAGTAAATAAGTGCCTTTATTTATTTTTATTGAAAATATTGTTTGTAAATTTAAAGTAGAATATAAACCGTAACATTTCTAAGTTTTACGACAATTATTATTAATTTATTTTCAACTATTTACATTAAATTTCAGTGCCCATTTAATGTTTTGCGTACTGCAGTTGCTTCTACCGCCACGCTTCAAATATTAACAGCGATTAGGCCTAAGGGCGCATTTACGCTGAAACTCGCCTTCGCCTTCTCGCAGCTTAACGGCATAAATCATCTGAAATTCCAACATGGCGGCGGTTTTAGCTCTGCTGGTTCGCAACGAAAACAATCAGTATACTAGTTCTGAAGCGACTGAGAATATAGTTTCGTCAGGAGAAATTCTTTGTTATTGTCACAGATTATAAGACTGTAAGCATTCACTCAAACGATGTCGGATTTAGCTAATCCAGGTAGTGTTGTTAAAATGGCAACGCCACCTTTGCCATCGCGATTAAATTCTAGCTGCGAGATTGCAAAGGCGAGTCGTTGCGTATACGCGCCGTAAAGCGCTTGGGCGGAAAGCTGACGCTGGCTGATCAGTTTATCACCATGGTAATCAAAGATTTCGCTAACCTTACCTCACGTGACTTTCAGGTATACGTCGTATTTGTTTAGAAATTGGTTTAGGCCTGCTAAATGTAGTTGTGTCATACTTGCGTTATGAGGCGGAGACCAGACACCGCACGATTCGATCGTAAAAACAACATAGAGGGACAACGCTGATAGTTTTATCTGATGAAATACCGTCTGCTCGAGTTATGTGTGTACTGTTAAGGAGGCGTGATTGGCTAGTGGCTGCCCTTTATTGGCTTGCCATTGGTTAACTAGCGTTAAAAAAAATTTGAAGGTATGTTCTCATATTTTTCACGTTATTTTTTTTAGAAAAAATTCATGGAGCCGCCGTCATCTGGATCAAATTACTCGTGTTACCAGGGTCCTCTTTCCAAGCATCGACCAGATCAGCTCCTTAGGGACTTGTCATTGTTTAAGGCCGGTTGGTGGGGAGGTGGGGGGGAGGGGAGAGCGGAGGAAATGAAAATGTGACCAACAAACTTTCAATGATTTCCCCCTTCGAAACCCTGAAATATGTGTAAGCCCCCCACTCCCACCCCACTCAAGGTCCAAAAATAATGTAACTCCCGCAACAAAAAATGCGATTTTCGTATGCCTGTTGAGACTGTCTGCAGATGTTTTCCTGTAGCCTAATTAAGTAAGTAGCACTGCACGGGCATGGCAACAAGTTACAACTGTTTGTAAAGAAAACGTGCATCGTTTTTAGCAAAAGGGCAAGGTTGAGTTAAGAATGTTCTATACAACACTGATGTTCCTTAGACCCATCTCATGTCGACTTCCACACAAAAAGTATGATGAACGTACTGTTCGTTTATTTGTATGCCCACATCCCTAACCGAGTCAGAACCTGGAAGACACAAGAAGCTAGGAACCAGAAGGCAAGGCTTTTCTAGAAAGTTTATTGAAAAAACTACAAAATTACACTAGGTAGTACAGATACTGACAGCTTCAAAACCATGTAAGCACACATCACGGGGGAAGGGGGAGCAGAAGTTGAGCGTGATTAGAAATGTTGACTGCTGAAAGTGTAGTTTTGAGGTGCAAAAATGAGTTTTTCTTCCAGTTTGGTCAGTGATTTTTGTGTGACCCCCCTCTTAAGACGGGATAAAAAATGGAGATGATCCCAAAAATCCATGCCTTCCCAATTTTTTCTGCTCCCCCCCCCCCCCCTTCCCCTCGCCCGCCCATATTTTTTTGTCCGATTTCTTCTATTTTCCCTCCGCCACTAAACCGTTTGCCTGGTGGCAGATCCAGTCAAGCTGCCAGAGAATGCTGATCTCGTTGCTAGTACACTGGTAAGTCTCAGTCAGTCCGTCAGTGTTGGCCTCCAGGTTTCATCTACCAGATTTCACCCAGGTTTCATCAGTAGAAATTTTCTCAAAAGAAATTTTCATAACATCTAATTTACGCATTTTTATATTGACAATCGGCCTTATTTATTGGCCGTGCTCTTTTCTGTTTTGATATCATTTGCTTTTTCTTAGGCGGATTATTAGTGATCAATCCTTGTCCTTGCTTCGCAACGAAATATTTATTTATTTTTTTTACGTGACGATCTACTTACGTTAAAATTTTTAAACTCTTTACATTTTTTACGTTTTTTATTCATTATTTTGTTTTTTGACAAATGGCCATCCACCCTTCTTCTTTTCCATTCGACTGGCGATACCATCGGGGACCTTTGTGTCCCTGGCAGGTCTAACCTTGGTGGTAAGGCAGTTGAGATCCTAACCCACCCTTCCTAATTTGATCCCACCTTTCCATTGGTCATGCAATTTTTAAAAATTATTTTTTACCTATACGCAAGCTTTTGAATTTTATTTTGTATTAGTTTTTACTTTCCACCTTCGCATTCCCTATCTATCAAGGTTTTTTTTATTATTATTAGTTTTTATTTGCACACGTCTTAAATGCATCCCCTATTAAGGCTAGCAGTCAGCGATCCCCGTGATCCTTGCCACACCTGTTGCTCCGGAAACAAAATGATTATTATTATTAGTAGCTATGGGATTTTTTTTTGTCTAATTCGGACATCTTGGCCCCTACCATGGTCGGACGTATTCTGGTTCAAATCCGGGGTTTTCCACTCCCTGTATTGAACTTCTGTTTGCTTCTAAACCATCTGAAACAGTTCGAAATTAAGCCGGTTCATCTATACCAGCATTGTAGACAGTTTGTTTACGTTTGCCCATTCCCGAAATCGAGTTGTCGATACGAACACCCGATTCTATCTCCAGATCTCAACAGTGATTGTAATATTCAAGACGAAGACATTGTGTTTGATTACCATCATTTATTTTTAACAATGAAACACTGTTATGTTTGACATTTTGTGAACAATCTTGTAACCCCCAAGTTTTGGATGAATGTTTGGCTTGAATTTTCAGCTTTTAATTTCACTTTCCACCTGATCCTCCTAACTGACCCACTCCCGCATAAATCGTTATTTTTGAATGCTTTTTAGGCCTTTTTTAGAATATTATCCTACAACCCTAGCCCCAACTTCAACTCAACCTAGACCTAACAAATGCAGCATCCCGATCCTTTTAGTGCCTACAATTTCAATTAATAACCACTTAAACTTAAATTCTGTTCAATTGGCCTTTACCTAAATCGTAAACAAGCCGAACTTTCATTACTCTTGCACCCATTTGTAACCCAACCCATAATTCAGACGAGCCAACAAAACAACCATCATCTGAACCACTTTTTGGGTAACATTATTCCACCATAGGTGTGATGAATATTTGGGCATTAGTTTTGAATCAAAATTTCATCGCCATTTTAGCTACCAACCTTGTAAAACACCCGATTTCCCTCTTTTGACCCCTTTTATCAGTCATGTTGTGAACAGCTTACGGTAAACCCGAAGCCAAGTTCCCAACAGCGGGAAGGGGAAGAGAAGAGGAAATGGTGGGAGGAGGGGGTCATTTTTTGGTCCCTCTCGAGGGGGGAGGTTCATAAATTTTTTAGGTCCCGTCAAGTGCGTGGGGTCACACAAAAACTGACCAAACTAGAGGAAAAAGTCATTTTTGGACATCAAAATGGCACTTTCAGTAGTCAAAATTTCTGAAAATGCTTCAGCTTCAGATAGATCCTCTCCCCCATGATGTGAGTGTTTACAAGGTTTGAAGCTATTAGTCCAATATTACACAGTGTAGTTTTTTCAATAACGTTCCAGAAAAGCCTGCCTCCTGATTGGTTTCTTGGCTTCTTCTGTTTTTCAGGCAGTGACGGCGCCAGGGGTGGGCCAGGGTGGGCCATGGCCCCCCTAAATATTTCACGGCCCCCCGACGGCCCCCCAAACCCCAACACTCAGGTCACCATCAGAAAATGAAATAATAAAAAAATACTTGCAGGCTAACCTTGAAATCAAATGAATAAACAGAGCTTTTATTTTTGTAGTTTATTTTATTTAGGTATTATATTTTTTTTAGCAACTTTGCAGTATATGTGTAGCCTAATTTCTTTTGAGTGTTTATGGGGCTTATTTTACAAATAAATTGTATTGTATTGAATCTTAGGTTACGATCAGGTTGAATTAAACGGAATAAAAGTGCCTAATGTGCCTTGAAAAAAATCCTTGGCCCACTCTGTTGCCAGATGTGCCCTCTGTCGGCCCCCCAAACAATTCAGTCCTGACGCCGTCACTGCTTTCAGGTGCTGACTATCGATATGTTATACGGCCGGTTGTTGGGTATACAACTAGACCCCTCAGCCGCCGCCGATAGCCGTAATCGCCGCCGGAAATACGTCAGCCGAATATTCGCCACATTTTTGTTAGGCAAGCCATGTCGTCTTTTTAGGTTTTTCTTTTACCAACCAAGTTTGCCTGATCGAAGTTTGACATCATGAGCAATTTTCAGAGGCATTTCCGCATATTTGAGGGTCAAAAAAATCAAATTGCTGCAAGGAAAATAGGTAATCCGAAGCGTAATTTAATTATCTTTTATATAGGCACTTGTCTCATCTTTGTAGGGGCTTTAGTTCAAGAGGAGTCGCTATGCGCACACGAACATGGTAAGTTTTCAAGGATGCCAGATTACGTAATTAAGTTAACTCAAGTTTGCAGAAAACTAAAAAATTTGTTTAATTTTAACGTTACATTTATGGCTTTGCCAATATAACCTCTAATTTACAGCATATTTCATTTGTTGTGTTAAAAATTGTGTTTACGTACTTAAGACTTAATGTAGCATAAAACTAAACCTTACATGCGTAACAAACGCTTTAGCTTATAGAAATTTTATATTGCTCTCATTTTAATGTAGGGAATGCCAAAATTCGTGTATGCTAAGCCGATAGCCGCCGTAATTGACTCAAACAAATAGCGGCCAAAAGAATAGTCGGCTAAGATCAGCTAGCCGAAAATAACTTAAAATTGATCGGCTGAGGGTCTATATACAACAAACACTGGGTTCATCATATTTATTGCGATGAAATTCTACACAAGATGGGTATAAGGAACATTGGTATTTTATAGAACATTTTTAACCGAACGAGCCTCGGCGGGGAAGAAGATTTTTTCGAGGGTTTCGTAAGGTGAGGGGGCAATCGAAAATGTGGTGGTCACATTTTCATTTTCTCCGCCCCTTCCCCTCCCCCGACCATAAATAATGACCGGTGCCTTAGATAACTAAGGATACAACATTGTCCCTCTTTCCTTCCGACACGATTGCTTCGGCTGGGAGTGCGTCAACCCCTCCAAAGTAGAACCATAGATTAGAAAATTAACTAAATATCCCTTGTTACCTATAATACACTGATGCAGTGTTGGCACAAGGTGGCATTAAATTGATCAAATCCGTCTACAAAACGTACGTTGAGTTAGCTCAATAAAAATCGATGTTGCATGGTAACAAAACAGTTTTTTAGCCATACTTTTGCAAGAATGGGTTGCGATAAGTGATTTATTGTATAGTTTTTACGTCCTCAGAGGCAGCACATCATTGGCTGCGCCTCGGACGTAAAAACTATATGCATAAATATCGCGACCCATTGTTGCAAAAGGATATGGCCAGCCGA
>JAHWFP010026539.1:0-21370 GCA_023313725.1 Lithobius niger
CCCCCCCCCCCCCACCAATCCTCATGCCAATTTGTCAATTTAGTTTGTAATACAGTACAGTGTAATCAGCAGCTGGGAAATAACACAAATAAGAGCACAATGGATTTTATTTTTATTTACCAAGACTTCTAACAAGACGGTTATCTTTTTTCCAGCAAACCCCAAGCATTCCTTTGCTCTGCCGACACTTTCTTAGGAATAGGGAGTTGTTTATTTGTACGCATGTCTACAATAATACGTCTTATTGACGTGTCGAAAAAATTGAGCTGCAAAATGGGTGATAGACGCGGCCTTTTTTTTTCTCCCGGCGTCTCTACATAACTTGCCCGGAAAAGCTATAGGCTTAACGCGCCTTGCATGAGACGTGTAGCAATTTAGCAAAACGTTACAACACTATAGCAGCCACTGCACACTTTCTGGATTGCGTGTTAGTTCTATACTCTCCAATTCACTCACCCTGGATTCGAAATACTAGACGACGTTTTAAACATCTCCAGAGCTTGACTGTGTTAAGTTTTACCGCGCTTCGCTAACGGAGTCAAATTCGACGCCATGTCTGGGCTCGATTGAATTCGCTGTTGGCAAGGTGCACCTATCCTACTGGCAAAAAAGCGCGATATTCGACGAACGCAGAGTCATTTTTTGAGTGGCCGGACTCTTAAGCATAAAACAGACGTCAGATGCAAGTTAATGGCTGCGGCTTTTGACTCGCATATATA
This sequence comes from Lithobius niger, assembly GCA_023313725.1. Lineage (NCBI taxonomy): Eukaryota > Metazoa > Arthropoda > Chilopoda > Lithobiomorpha > Lithobiidae > Lithobius > Lithobius niger. Next base: position 720 of record JAHWFP010026539.1, read on the forward strand.
CCAGCTAGAAAACTCGACGTATTCGTTACGATTTTCATATTTTAACATCACACTTTATATTTTTTTGGGCTAGCATATTATAATTCTTCTTCGGCGATCTATTGGCATTAATAATTTTAATTTTTACCGTATTAGTCTTTTAGTTTTTTGATCCCATGGTAATTATTAACAAACGATTAAAAATTAGTACAGGAACACAAACAGCACCATCTCTCGGCGGATTTCAGCAATGCGTTGTTGATGCGGCATGTTTAAAGAGAGAACGTCGCCGACGCAGCATCGTCTGTAACTTCTTGTTGGAGACAAATAATTTTATGAACTGATAAACTGATGAGCTAATAAAACGTAGCATTACGTTATAAATATTAATAATAACACAAAGAATGCTAAGTCCTTTTGTTATTTATTTTGAATTGGGATATACACCAATAAAACAGCCCTCTAGCTTTTGTGGATAATACGGCTAAAAATGTTTTCGCACTCAGCCTGTAACCAGACTTAAATTAACTCATGCTAATTAATTTGAAATTATACCCCTCGCACTAACCAGCTCGGGATATAATTACAAAATAATTAGCATTCGTTAGTTTTAATGTCAAGTTACAGGCTTCGTGTGAAAACAATAGCCGTATTATCCACAAAAGCTCTAGGGCTATCACTGTAAGTCGAAGTTCATTGGCTAAATTTAAAACTAAATCAGTTAGGCAATATCCTGCACTTTCATTGGTCGACGCAGTGTAATGGTAAACCGTGCAAAACATGGCGAGCGCTTTCTGAAGTTGATACGCTTTTGGTAGTCACTCGCTTCAAACGTTACACAGTTGACACGTTACGATACGTTTGTTGAATTAATTTCAAATAAAAGCATGTATTTTCCTACTAGTAACAGTCCGGAAAGCCTTTCTTTCGAAATAATCACTGTGTCGTTCATTTCCGTAACCTAGCAACGCCTGCAATCACACGTAGAAGCCGGTGGCGAAACCTGTTAATCCGCCTGTGTCGTTAGGCCTAACATCAACATAACCTAGCAACAAATTCTGAACACCGTTTTGAAATTTATTACGCTCCACTACAGTCCGTATTTGATTGTTTTTTTCTATTTACTCTTGCAATTAAAAAAAAATAAAATCATGTACTGCATTTATTAATTTATTATTACAAAATTGTTTAGTAAAAAGTTTGGAGGTGAGCGCCAATGAAAAATTCTTCAGCTGCGGCGAATATCAATTTTATTCCTGGCGGCCGTAGTGCCAATCAGCGCGCCGATATTTGGATGGCAGCGCGACTTTTATAAAATTTTTAAATGTTGCATACGAAATTTAGATTGCTGAATACTGAAATATGACGTGAAATTCTCTAACTAAATACCCCGCGAGCTATTGGAAATTATGAAATTTTGTTCACCACTCGTGTTTTGTCCCATTAACTCACTCGTGCTATTTATTGGCAGATAATTTTCCTTGTGCTACGCACTCGTGAAATTAATGTCTGCCTAAATAGCACTCGTGAGTTTATAGGGGCCAAAACACTCGAGTTGAAAAAAAATTATCGGTAATTTCCTTAGCTCTTGGGATATTACGTATAATTTCCCTGCAGATCGAAAGTAAAACCCTAAAACGAAATCACTTCGGAGAATAGTTTTGCGGAAAGAAAAACAAAAATTCTCTAACCGAATTCCACTCGTGCTTCTATGAAATTTATAGTTTGTGCGTTTTAGCACTCAACTCCTTTCCAACAAATTTCCCTCGACCTTCGGTCTCGGGAAATTAAATCTTGAAAGGAGTTTGTTTCGTGCTAAAACACCCAAATTATCGATTTCATAGAAGCACTCGTGGTATTATAGCCGATAATGGTCTTGCTGTTAGCTGCCGTAAAATCGATACACCCCAGGGACCCCACCCTCTCATTTTGGGACCAGGACCAGGGATACACTCTTGGAACTAATACCCTACAAAATCACACCCCGAGTAAGCTAAAATTTCGATCAGGTCCGTCCGTTATCAACTGGGTGCCAAGATTGACCGTCATATATTATAATGGATGCAGAATGGCTTGGTTCCCAACTGCAACTCGATTCGGTCCTCCACGAATTCTCCACGAGGCGAATCCTACCCATCTTGATGTGTAAAAAAAAATTGTCAATCTTGATGTGAACACCTTCGATAACTGCCTCAAGCACTCCCTTAGACGTTCCTTCTCTTCTCGAATGCTAAGTTTTTGCGCTTGGAAGTCGTAAGTGGAACCTTGTGGGGCCCCTTGGGGGAGGGGACTCCAAAGCCAGTTACGTGATCCTGATTGAGAGCATGTGATGGAAATCCATAGTACTACTTTTGACCTGTAATGGCCAACTGGTGCTGCGTATTACATAAAGCAAGGTTTTGTTCGTTTAATTTCAACCATGCAGTGTTTTCTTTCAATCCATTTTCATCGTAACCAGTTGGTCGTACGGGTTTACAATAAAAGGCTCTTTCTGGGGAATCCATTTCTGGTATGGGGCGTGGTACAATGGTGAACACCAGCAATACGCGAGAGTGTGGAGGGGGGTGGCTAAGTCCCCCCCCCCCCCACCATTTCGGCCCCTCCTTGGATGGATTTCATCTTGCCGGTGTGGTGGATTCATTGCCCTCAATAGTTATTTTGCACACCAAAGCTCATCACTGTAGCTCAAATGGACTCAAAGAGTTATTGAGAAGAGTTATTCATTCGATAGGTGATCAAGGCAAGAATAAACTGCTGAAAATTTTACTGTTTGCTGGATGTCTACCGTGGTTCCTTCATTGGCAGTCAGGGGCTGACTTTTATTTCATATCTTCACGACCACGAAACCAAATTTCGCCGTCTTTTAGAGTTATTGAGGTTTGGACCGGGTTTTGGGGGTCACCTTCGAAGTGCCACAGTGTCCTTAGGGAGCATTTCCGGACACATGTTTAGAGGACCTTTTATCCTTCCTTTATATCATCATAGAAGCCACGCTTTAAATTTGAGTGTAGTGTTTAGAAACGCCCTGCTTGTTAATGTTAGTAATAAATGCTTTTCTTACAGCATGATGCTGATGCCGAGAAGGAATAGGAGTCTTGGTATTACAAACTTGTACGGTCGAACTTTTTTTAATGTAAATTTTTAGGAAAGAGGTGTGTAACGAACCAGTTTGACACTAATAGGTGTTATAAATGCTTGCTAGTGTAAGGTATTGCCATGGTCGCACAAAGGGCTCTTAATTTGGGAAATGTTAGATGGACATTGGGAGCTAAAGCATGCTGAAAACGACAGTGGAATGACATATTACCGAGTTGGTACGATATCACGCAATAATGGCTGGACATCTAGGAATTCTTGGAATGGTGCATCACTATTACATAGTTCCTAATTTTAGATATGACAATTTTCCGGTGGTACCTAGCGGGCACATTGATGTTGGGCGTGGCACGATACCCCTTTTGCTATTAAATACTGCACACCCCTGCACACCATCAGTTTACGGTGGGGATATATGGTAAGGGGTAAATTAACCCGGGGGAAAGCGAAACCCGAGGTGGTCGAACCCTGGGGTTTTTGAGGAAATCCCCACGGATTTTGAAAAGCCAAAAGTGGTGAGATATGCTCTTGTACAAGTCGAGGGGAAGGAACCCCTGGGGTTTCGGTTAAAACATTCTCGGATGTTTTATCAAACTACCAAAGATTAACCCTAGAGTAAACTAAAGTGGAAGTTCGTGTGATATTCTAAGGTAAAACAAAGCTTATCAGCACTGCAATAGCGCTGATTATGTAATCCTTTACGCTAATTTGTGTGTGGTCAAGGCATTGTTGTCCTTCTTAGCACATTTTTTTCTGACAAACCTCGCGTCTTTGCTACAGAACAGCATTGGATCGGATTACCGCCGGGTCATTCAAGTCAGGTTTCGACTGGGTCAGCCAGTCAACGGGTGTGAGCATCTGAATTTTGGGTTAGACCAACAACCTATTGACTTGGTATGATTCCAGCAACCAAGTGACCACAATTAAAGTCTCAGAATAAAATAAAAGGTGTGTTTTTTTCATATAAAAAAGCATTACAAAATAAATTTTTTTAGGAGATGCTTGTCAGTAAACTCTGCAGCAACGTGAACAAATTGTCCACTTTAATTTAGTTATTACTGTTAGCATTGTGAATCTGTCTTTTGTTTTAGTCATTGTTGTATTTGATTGAAGCATGGCAATTAAACAACGATTTCATAACATTGAAACCAATAATTAAAGGTTTAATTTTATTTATTTATTTAACAAAAACCAGTGATACTAATTCAAAAAAGTTGAAGCGTAGACAGCAAAATGTAATGCTGTACCTCTAAAATAAATAAAACCATAAAAAACATAAGGTAGCGTATTAATATAAATTTTAAGTGAGGCCTCTTCTTGAGGTTCGGCTCCAACGTCACTTTATACCTTAACATTATTTTTTTTTCTTGTTTTACTAATTTTAAAGGTGTAAAAGCAATGTTTACGCTGAACATCTGGAACCAGGCTTCGCTTAAAACCAATGTTAGTACAACAGCTTACCCAGTTTTTCTTGTTTCAATGATTTTAAGAACTATTTTTCTACATGGATTATTGGATCCTACTGTCTATGCGTTAACTCGTTTGCAATTTTTGTGTCTAAAGCTGCCTATTTGGCGTTAAGTGTGTAAGATACTGTTACACTGGCATCAGTCGACGTAAAAAGGAATATGATAGAAAGTAATAAATCGGCTTTCCCTGCACTCATGGAGGTTTACAAGGTAATTATTCAGAACAAAAGAAATAATTACCTAGGGTACATGGATGTTCGTTGTTACGTTGCTTTACTTTAAGACAACCTCACTTTAGGAGAAAGGTGGATACATGGACATTCAAGTTGGGGGGGGGAAATTTAGAACTACAACGGGTACGGGGAATGGTAGTTTCTGCAAAGTCGATATAGCATCAACCAACCCTCTGTTCCTAGTTTCCCATTCAACTAGCTGGGCTTTCGGCTTTCAAAGTATTCATATTTCAACTATTCATAACAAAGCTGTCCTTAGAGCGACGTACGAAATCGGTGTTAGGTGGGTAGATGGAGTTTCTTAAAGAACTTCAATTCCTTACATCGACGAGGTGGTTTGAGATAAAACGACTCGAAAGTTGTTTTAGATGGTTATGAGGACTTTCTTAAAGCGCTGAGCTAAATTGATGTAAGTCGATTTGAGATAAAGCGATGTAACGAACTTCCATGTGCGTTCAGACAATGTCAAGATGGTCTGGAAAACAATATAGTCTGGAAGACTTAACCGTTGCATACAACTCGGTTGAAATTGTTTGCGCATACTTAGAAAAAATTTTTCCTTCTTCAGCTGTTGTTTTCAGGTAATCTGCTCATCATAATGAACATTTTACCCTGCCCCTGCCTTGGGTAGAATTCACCTCAATTTTTGAAGAGCATTTACCTCGGGGTTATTTTCCCCCGATGCACAGCTCACCACATCCTTTTTCCCCCGGGTTATTGAGAGGTGAAATCATTTTCCCTTGGGGTTTCTACTCTGAACTTCCCGGGGGTTCAGCACAAAATCCCCGGGGTTCGACCACCTCTACTTTACCCTCCCCTTCCACCCCCTGACCATAACTCACCTTTTTGCAACCCCAGGGTTTTTTTCACCCAGGGAAAACGAAAACCCCGGACCATATCTCTCCACTGTTAGAATTGGATTTCGTTGACTATAGACCAAATTGGCAGCATCATGAATCACAATTATAATGGATGATATTTTATTCAGTCACAATGTATCAAAGGTATTCGGCTAAAACATCACCGCCGAAACATTGTACGACAACATCATAGAGGAGAAAACATCGCATGGTCAAAACATCACGTGGACGAAACACAGCATTGTGACGAAACATCGTAAATAAACAAAATATTTTTTTGTAAATATGAAGGGAATTCATTAGAAAACTACTTCCCTAAGTTGCAGGAAAACATTTCAAATCCACGCCAATTTCTTTCAAATATGCTAGCTTATAGGGGTCTGCCCTGGAACCCCCCAACACACACACGCACTTAGGCACTTGTATCACAGAAACATTTTTTTTTTATTTCACGTGAATTACTATGAACATTGCATCTGTAAGTTGCAGGAAAACGTTTCAAATTCGCGCTTAAAATAGGCTAACGTACTGGCCCCGTTGCGAAACAACTCATCCGCCCCCCCCCCCCTCCCAACGCCCTCCCAACGCCCTCCCCACAAACACACGCTACAGGAGGTCCTTTTTCAAAGAAACACTTTTTTGTTGAAAAATTTGAAATGAATACCCATGAAAATTGCATACCCTATCTAAGTTGCAAGAAAACGCCACAACTTCACACAAATTTCGTACGCTCCATATTCACAGATTTCTTTAAAATACACTATAGCTGGAGGCGGTTCCCTAGCGTTCCTCATTTCCCGGCGAAGGGGGCCCGAGGCCCGTACAATACGTTCCCGGGAAGGCCTTCCCCCTTCCAATCCGACCCTGATGTAATTCTTTCCAACTCTACGCAAAAAAATGTATTTAAACAAAATAAAATCAACAAGCTTATTTAAATATTAAAATTTAAGCTGAGGAGAGAATGGCAGCTTAAATTTTAATATTTAAATAATTTTTTTAAACTTCAACTTTCTAGAGTTGAACTGGATGGAAAGCCAAATGGGCCAAGTATTAAATAAGTACAGAAGCAAACCGGTTTACGATGCTTTTTGGACTTGAATGTCAAATTGCTTGAGCGGGGAATTGAATCCATGACCTGTGAAACCAAAGGCCAAGTCCACTGCTAAGCCATACTGACACGGTGGACTAGCGGTAGGACTTCGGCCTTTGGTTACAATAGTCTTGGGTTCAATTCCCCACTCAGGCAGTCTCACATTTAAGTCCAAAAGGCAACGTAAATATAGCTTTGCATTTGTACTTATTTAACACTTCTCGATCCCATTTGGTTCTCCGTCCCGTTTAATCGCTAGAGTTGTACATGGAAGTTTCAAAAACTTATTTGAATATCTATATATATATATTTCGCTTAGGAGCAGAATTTCTCTATATACGGGGTGTCTCAGAAGTCATGGTCATAATTCTACAGGGAGGGAGAACTGATCACATCTATTAAAAAACCCTATAATACATACGCCGGAAATGACTCGTGTCCAAGATAAAGGGGCCTGTTCCCCAGGGTAACACAGGCATAGTCAGCCAACTTTCAGGAGCAGAGCAACACATGCTTAAAAAAATGAAACAACACGTGACGGTTTAGACACACTTAGGAACGAACAAAGTTATTGCTCATCCGTAATTGCTCACTCATTAGGGTTGTAGGTCTTCCCCCCCTCCCAGGCTAGGTAATTGCTAGAAACAAACCAAAACGCAAAAAAAAATAGTACATAACAAATGTTCGAAGTGGTCCCCGTTTGCTTGAATGCATGACGCCGCTCTTCTCCTGAGAGACGCACGAATCCTTGCACAGACCCCCTGGTTCTGCCTAACCTGCTGAAATGCATCATGAACACGTTGGCGCAATTCTGCCTCAAGTGTCTACGCTGCGTGAAAAACAAGTCCCTTCATGTAGCCTCAGATGCAGTAGTCCAATGGATTGAGATCAGGTGAACGGGGAGGCCACGTAATTGAGCCTCCTCGGCCAATCCATCTCTCTCCAAACTGTTCGTTTAGATACTGCCTCACAGAAAGCAGGAAGTGGGGTGGTGCCCCGTCGTGCTGAAACACCATCCTTTGCCGTGTCCCCAGTGGGATGTCCTCGAGCAGACCAGGTAATTCATACTGCAGGATGGTAAGATATGCCACTCCTGTAATCCTGTTGGGTAGAATAATCGGCCCGATGAGGTGATCTCCTACAATACCAGCCGACACGTTGATTGAGAAACGATGCTGGTTTCGCTCTTGCAGGGTCACGTGAGGATTTTCATACGCCCAGACATGGGTGTTGTGGAAGTTCACAATTCCATCTCGGGTGAAGGCAGCTTCATCAGTAAACAACACTCTGCTGAGGAAGAGAGAGTCTGCAGCACATCGTTGTTGAAGCCACTGGCAGAATACGACCCTTGCCGGACAATTCTCTGCTAGGGCTTGCACCCGCTGCAGATGATATGGGCGCAGCAGTCCATCATGCAGGATCCTCCAGACAGCATTACGGTCTACGTTTTCTGCCAAAGCAATCCGCCTTGTGCTGATTCCCGGATCGTCATCCACCCTCCGTAACACCCGCTCTTCCAGTTCAGGGGTACGAACAGTTCTCGGCCTTCAGTCTCGTGGTGCTACCTCAAATGACACGCGTTCATACAGACGTTGGTGAAACCGAATAAACGTACGGCGGTCCGGATGCCTTCGGCTCGGATAGCTCACAGCATACAGCCTGGCTGCTTGTACAGAATTGCCGTCGGCCCGACCGTACATGTAATGCATGTCAGCTAGGTCTTAGTTGGTGAAGTCAACTGCCATACTCGAGTAAAGAAATTAATCGGAAGTTTTATTCTTTTCCTCTAAACCAAAGAGATTAAGTGAAAGAAGACTTTTTTTCCACAAGTAAAAAAAAGTAATCGGAAGTTTTATCCTTTTCATCTAAACCAAAGAAATTAAGTGGGAGAAGACTTTTCTTTCCACAAGTAGAGAAATTAATGAGAAGTTTTACGTTTTTCTACCAAACCAAGTTTGACTTTTTTTTCATCATGGCTGTGTGGCATGTGCAACAACGCTTTCAGTCTGCATGAGGCAGGAAAGGTTCCTTATGGGGAAGCGGTCAAAGCTACTGTCTAGGCGATTTCAACTTACTACTTTTTTTTTTGGCGTTTTGCTTTGTTTCTAGCAATTACCTAGAGCCGGGGGAAGGGGGAGAGGGCGGGACCTACAACCCTAATGTGAGGGCGCGTCGTCTAGGACGGATGAGCAATAACATGGTAAGGAACGATTCGTTCCTACGCGTGTCTTCACCGTCACGTGTCGTTTCATTTTTTAAGCATGTGGTGCGCTGCCCCTGAAAGTTGGCTGACTATGCCTGTGTCACCCTGGGGAACAGGCCCCGTTGTCTCGGAAACGAGTCATTTCCGGCGTATGTATTATAGGTTTTTTTTTTTTTGATAGATGTGATCAGTTCTACCTCCCTGTCGATTTATGACCATGACTTCTGAAACACCCTGTATTTATTTCGCTTAGGAGCAGACTTCGCTCAGGAGCAGAGCTAAAAGTATTATTAGGGCGGATTTATGCAACGACTCGCTTTTGCATTCTCGCAGCTAGAATTTAATCGCAATGGCAAAGTTGTCGTTGCCATGGTAACAACGCTACCTGGATTAGCTAAATCCGACGTCGTTTGAGTAAATGTTTTATGTCGGATAATCCGTGACAGTAAGATAAAGAATTCCTCCTGACGAAATTTTCTCAGTCGCGTCTGAACTCGTATTATTCAACGTTTTCGTTGCGATGCGAAATGGCTAAAACCGCCGCCATGTTTGAATTTCAGATAATTTCTAGCTTCTAGCTGCGAGAATGCAAAGGCGAGTTGTTGCGTAAACGCGCCCTTAGGGATCAGGATTAAACAAAGCTTCAATAATCAGCAAGAGGGCGAGTGTATTCAGTCTTCCAACGGTAGCAAAGAAAAAAGGCGAGTGGCCGACAATGAGAACGGATATGCGCTCTAACAATTAGAAACAAACACTATTGCTTCAATAATGCTGAATATTAGAGCCGAGTTTAAGCAGCGGAATAATATCAGCTAGACGCCGGGGAACAACTAGTTAAAATTTAAACTGTCAGGTGATGCCAGTTTAAGTCTCCTCAGCTTAAATTTTAATATTTAAATAAGCTTGGTGTTTTTATTTTGATAAATACATTTTTTGAGTGGGGGGATGGGGAGGGGTGATGGGTAGGAGCTCGATAGCTTAAATTTTAATATCTAAATAATTTTTAAAACTTCCATCTTCTAGAAACACTTCTCGCTCCCATTTGGCTTTCCGTCCCGTTTAATCGCTAAAGTTGAAGGTGGAAGTTTCAAAAACTTATTTAAATATTAAAATTTAAGCTATCAGGTGATGCCACTCTCTCCTTAGCTTAAATTTTAATATTTAATAAGCTTGGCGTTTTAATTTTGTTAAATACATTTTTTGGGGTTGGGGTGAGTGGGTGAGGGGTAGGAGCTTGATAGCTTACATTTTAATATTTAAATGATTTATAAAACTTCCACCTTGTGGAGTTGAAGGTGAAGTTTTAAAAAAACCAATTAAAATAATTTTAAGTGGAAACAATTTTTTTTTTGATTTGCGTTGGTTCGTCCACGACGTTTCAACGGTGCTATGTTCTGTCCACGATGTTATTATTCGCGATGTTGTACCCTCGATGTAATTTCCGTGCGACGTTTTCACCACGCGCTGTTTTGTCCAGGGGCGAGTTGCTCGTCAAACACGAAAGTCGAATATGACGCGATTTTGACGTAATCGTTGCCATGTTTGCACACGACGTGGCCAACGATTCCGTCAAAATCGCGTCATATTCGACGTTCGTGTTTGACGAGCAACTCGCCCCAGGTGATGTTTTGTCCGCTATGTTTTTGTCACTCGATGTTTCGGTGGCGATGTTTGAGCCGGGATCCGTATCAACAGTTCACCTCTAGATTTCAAGATGGCAGCAATGGGCTGTGGTTATCTATATCATACAGCAACAACCCACACTTCTAAGGTAACCGTCGAGATCTCAGATTGTACATTCGTGCTCTTGCAAATGGTTTACTAATTTCTACTTACGGAGGGCAACACAATCCCATTTTGAAGTTAGTGATGAGCGGAAGTGGAGAAACTTGTGTATTGAAGCAGTTGTCGTACAAAAGGTTTTGGTTAAGTTACAGTAAGGTAGTCTGAAAAAAAAACACGTAATGTCAAAACGATGTCAAAACGAAATGTTTAAAATTTCAACATTAGCAAAATTAGGTGAAGGTGATTGTGTGACAGAATGGTGTATATGTGATGGTAGTCAGTGCAAAATATATTGAACCCAACAATAAGCCAACAAATGTGATATGCACAAAATTGAGGTTTTTATCGGTGCCCCACACTTAGCTAAAAACTTCTACCCGTCGTGTAAGTGGTAAAACCTACAATGCTCGATAGTTTTCTCGATTCACTTTAGTAATTCTGTGGCTCTTTGACAAAAGGGCATAAGTCCATTTTTGAACAAAAGGAGGTATGTTGGACTTAGCTCCGTTTGTCAAATTAGATGGACTGCTTGTGGACTTACGTCCAACGGACATATACAAAATAAGCTAGAAAATACTAGGGTGGACTAACCTCTCTTTGTCAAAGCAAGCCATTTTAGGACTAACCTCAACAATGCCAAAAATGGACTTATGCCCTTTTGTCAAAACGCCACAGAGTTGGTCCTAAGCGTCTACTCCTTTTCACTAATAGTTAGAAAATCGACTAGAATGATCCACTAGAATGCGTTAAAGAGCTATAACATGATTATTGCTGGTGAATGTAGGTGTTTTGCGGCAAAATTGGCATATCACACGATGGCCGCTATTCCACTTAACGGACTTGACACCGCTCAAACCCCCTCTCTACTCTAATACTTAACACCAGATCATACTAAACAAAGTCTGACCCACCAAAATTTATAACAATCATTTAACTTATGCCTCTTTATCGGGAATTAAAACTTTTTAACACCTTAAAAACCAAAACTCTTTTTATAGCGTTTTTTATTTACAAAATAAATGGAAATTTTGATGATCTGGTCGTGTGCAGCACAACACTACTGTTAAGTTACATTAATAGTGTCAAAACCAGCACTAACATTGAAAGACATTAAAAAAAGATAAATAAAAACAAAATATATTAACCCACCATGCTTTTAATAGATAATTCCATCCTCAATTAAGCAAATAAAAAAAAACATTTTTTTATGATTCACAGAAAGGTCCTGTGGATTCGAGTTTTTACACTGGTGCCAACTAAATGCTATGTCGACAATTGACGACCATCCGTCCGTTTGTCGTGGGATTTAACTAGCGGCATAAGTTTATAAACCTATATAAAGCTATCATAACTTTATCATCTCTGACAGTTCCATAAGTCGGTTACTTAAATTAGCGTCTGCGTAGGGTACAATTTCGTTGTTGCAATTTATAAGGAATTAGCATTAAATAATTGATAAAACAGTAATTAACAAAACCGACAACGGAAAAATTGTATTTTTGGTTGATTATGTTCTCATTTTTAGATTGACGAAAAAACGTGCATGTATGAAAGCATAACTATATCAATCACCATGCAATAAAAAAAAATATAGAACTTAGAAACTTTTCCTTCTAGCAAGAATATAAAATATCGAAGTAACGAAACTAGACTAATAAAAACGATGAATGTGGTATTACACGATGGTTGCAGTATAATGCAGAGCTTGAGCTGAAATCTCAGCCAGCCTTTAGCCCAGAACCACAAGTCAGGGGTGGGATCTGCTACGGGAATCTTGTCACGTTGGGGCGTTGGACATAAGACTAAAGACGAATGCAGACTTATACAGATTTCGCATTGGTAAATTCAAGTGGCCCTGGCTATACCAAGAAGGCCTGGCCACTGTTTTATTAACCAATGCGAAATTGGGCCGTCCTAGGCCGGGCCGGGCCGGTATTTTGAGAGCCGGCCCGGCTGATACTAATGGTGTGAGCCTGGCCTAAGACCGCTTTATTTACCAACACGAAATCAAGTTAGGACGAAGCCAGCCGGCGCCGCTTAAATCAGAATGGTTTATGAATGGTGCTGCAGTGTAGCGGCAGAAAGTGGAACGTGTCAAGTACGACAAACCGACACGTGGCGTTGCTTTAAATCGTGATCGACCCGTGGAATTAACCAACGTGAATGCGGGCCAGCCAGACCAGCACTACCCCCGATTGGAACTGGCTGGCCCGCCCCAGTCCGGCCTGGTTGCTTGAATTTACCAATGCGAAATCGGTATTACTGTTGCAGACGCAATCGTTGGCCGGTTGCAGACGAACCACAAAACACGCTACAATCACAGCTGTTTTGGCGTTTGTGGCGCGTTTGTGGCGTAAATATTGCAATCAGTGGCAGATCAGGTAAAATGCATGCATGGAATATAACTGGTGCTTTCACACGCAGTGGCGCGTTTCTGGTCTTTATCAGTAGGTCTCCCCGAGGCAAATCGCGCTGTGTGAAAGGTGCCGTCGATTTCGACGCGATAGTGGCGTCGTTTCTGCAGCGATTTCTACGCATTTTGTGTTCCGTCTGCAACAAGCCTTTGGCGTTTGTGGAGCGTTTGTGGCGTAAAAATCGCAGCGCAGTGGCGCGTTTCTGCGTTTATCAGTAGGTCTCCCCGAGGCAAATCGCGCTGTGTGAAAGGTGCCGTCGATTTCGACGCGATAGTGGCGTCGTTTCTGCAGCGATTTCCACGCGTTTTGTGTTTCGTCTGCAACAAGCCTTTGGCGTTTGTGGCGTAAAAATCGCAATCAGTGGCAGATCAGGTAAAATGTATGGGTTCTAACTGTTGCATTTACACAAAGTGGTGTTTCTGCGTTCGTCGGTAAGTCTCCCTGAGCCAAAACGAGCTATGTGAAAGGTGCCGTCGATTCCGACGCGATAGTGGCGTCGTTTTTGCAGCGATTGCCTCACGTTTTGTGGTTATATGTATAGCCGCAGCGAGCACGGTAGCGTGAGCGATGCAGTGACAGACGATTTTCCATTATACGAATTTCGTGTTACGATTTTCCGTTATACTGTGTACGTTCTTCCAATTATGCGATTTTCCAGTTAGACGATTATCCCTCGCCATGTTACATTCGTCACGTTTTCACTATTCCGTGTCACTACTGTATTGGCAGAATTTCTAATCGTATTTCCTTTATTTTAGGCGTGTTCCATTAACATCTATTAACGTCTATTAACATCGTTCTGTCCATCGTGCGCAGTAACAAGGAAAGAATTTTGTTATTTATTAACAGAGAAAGCGAATGTTATTTAAAAAAAAAAGCCAATTTTAATTTATTTTGAACATGGGAAAGCCAATTTTTGTTTATTATAAGGTCAGCCAATTTTTGTCGCATATTGTTAACAAGGAAAAAAGCAAATTTTTGTCTATGAGCAAGGAAACCCAATTTTTGTAACTTATTAAATGAAACTTTTTTGTTATTCAATAACAAGAAAAGCAAATTCGTTATTAGTAAACGAAACTTTTTTATTATTTAATATCAAGTAAGCCAAATTTTAATTTTAATTTATGAGTCAGAGAAGCCAATTTTTATTATTAGCGGAGCGAGAAAAGTAAGCGTGGCCTATGACCGACGCCAAATTGCAAAATGTTGGGTTTGTTGGTTGGTGTTGGCTGGTTGCACTTTTGTAGTTTGGCTGGAACCCAAGCAAAAGATTGACGGCAAATTGGAGCTGAACAATACTTTTGGGTGATTCAAGTGATGTAGCAAATTTTATTCCAATCGGATCTTTTGCTTGGGTTCCAGTTATTGCGGAAGAAATTACACTTTTTAGAATTTATCGATCTAACACTCACTCTTGCGAATTTGGAAGATTCCTGAATAGTTAACGGAATTTCCGACGAAGCATACACCGTGCTGCTGATGACCGAGTGAACTTTTTAAAACACGGAAAATTAAACCGTCATTGCGTTCCGATAGCTAACGGTCTCTTTCGACGTAATTCATCGAAACAATAACATTTGATTAGCGAATTTTAACCACCACAGAAAGGTACGCAGTCAAAAAAATAAATTAATTAAAGGATTCCGTTAATGACACACATTAGCTTCATTTGAGAAGAATGCTCGGAGAATTCCCTTCAAATGGCGATTAAAAGTGCCGTTTACATTTGCCAGAGGTATCTCACGTTTTTACCTTAAGTTTTCGTAGGGTGACGGAGCTGTTCGCATATGTACTATTAATGTGTACGACTGAGTAGACCTTTACGCTATTACACAGTTACAATTTTATTACTCACAATTTTACAATTACAATTACAATTTTAGTTAAAATTTTATTACACACGGACCTTCCTACTACCTTGCTACTTACCTTCCTACTATAGCCTTAACTTACTGTGCTGACAATTTGAGATGACGGAGATCAGCCTGATACACACACAAAATCTTAAGTGTCAAACTGTATGGGTGTAGGGTTTCTATTTTACTGGTATCCTCTACAGTTATGTAATACCTGACTTTATTTTAAACTATTAACTGACCTTGAATGTTTAGTTCTGGAAAATCTTTTATTATACTACTAAAATGCATGCCTAATTTACTTTGAGTCGTCTTAACGTGTCTTATAAGTGTCTTAATGTGCAAGATAACAGACTTCTTACCAGACCAGCAGGCTGTTATTACCATCCACAGACCATAACTACTGATCCAATGACTACCCAGGCTACCGGACCAGTAATTTTAGTCTATGGATCCAGTAAACAATTGTACATGATCCAAAAAGCCTACTGGTCCATTAAAACCTGCATGTTGATAGACCTGCTGGGCCAGTAGCTGAAGCCCTAACAATTGGTCCAGCAAGCCATGTTAATTCTTATTATATTGGAACAGGCTTAGCTTTTGAAATTTTTTTACTCGACGTAAAACGTAAACGGCTTGGACGCTTATATAGGTGCAATTTAATAAGAATAGGAATATAATTTGCACTCGACTTTCTTCCCAAGAAATTCCAAACGACTTCCTCAAAGTATTAAAAAAAAAAACTGTTTTAATGCTGCTTTACAGTAAAAAAAGGAACATAGGCCTTTCATTATGTCCCGCGTTCCAGCAAAAAAAAACAAACCAACAAAAAAACTCTTTGACAAACTAAAACTCTGATGCTACGTGCGGTTGCCACTGCTTTTTGGGTCGGTTTTGCCACGTGCTGTCACTGGCTGCCTAAGATGGGAAAAAAATCAACCAAAGCCACCACCCTACTTTTCTTTTTATGCGCAGCTCTGGTTGGAGTTAGTGTGCAGTACTTTTTTTTTTAATCTATGCGTTTCTCTTAACTATTTAAAGCGCTTCAATGCTACACGCACGAAAAAGTACCTGCTGGGTTTTGGGATTTAGTTGCAGAACTACATAGCACATGCAGTTCCTGCAGGTTGTCTTTCACACAATGAGAAGGCACTTCAAGAAAAAAAGAAGTGGGAAGATGGGAACTTCTAGCCGTCCCACTGGCTTGGCTTTGGCCCTGCCATCCCAGTCACCACAGTTCGAACTTGTGCCCTAATGGAGTTACTGGTCCAGCTGATGAGATTCTACTGCTGGTTACTGCTATAGCTGTTACTGGTATATCTACTGGTCCAGTTCTGTTGTGCTGGTTCAATTAAGCAGTTCTCCAGTTGAAGGAACATTCCTTGCTTGAGTTACAGGGCCAGTTGGAACATATTTTACTGTTGCTTACTGGTCCAGTTAATTGCCCCTGACTGTTGCTACTGGTCCAGTTGGTAACATCTACTGGAGATATTGGTCCAGTAGAATAAATATTATACTGGTTGTGCTGGATCAGTTAACCAGTTCACATCCAGTCGACAGTAAATTTTCTGCCAGAGTTACTGGACCAGTTGAGCAGATTCTGCTGTTGGTTACTGGTCCAGTTAAATGACACTGATAGTGTAACGATGATACCAACAATACTCCTCCACATAGGTGGCGCCACCTGCAGAGCACGCGTCGCAACATTGCTTGTTGTTCGTTCATGATGTATTCCCGCCATCACCGCTCTAGAACACAATGGACGTGTTGTTCGTGAGTTACTGAACTAGCCGGCAACACAACCCGTCATAAAACTCACGAGAAGAACTTATGACACATTGGCGCTCAACGTGGTGAAACTCACCCTAAAGACCTTAAAACATATGGTGAGAAGATGTTAACGTTTGAAAGTGTGATATATTTTTAAGTGAACGAAACGGCATTTGAGCGCGCGTTGTGATTAACGGCCACCAAGCAAAACTTCGAAATCCGATTTCGGCAGTTACGCACACGAAGTGACGGAAGGTAAGAAGATTGCGAAGAAAGAGACGTCAGAATTTTACGTTTGTAATTCGAAGAGGTTGACTGATAAACTTTTGCGTGTCAACATTTCAATTTGTCTACGATGAAGAAATTGAATGCAAAAAGTGCGGTGCGCAGAATGCGATAGACTACCAGACGGCTGAGTGCGGCGAATCAGATAAGAAGTCAGTCAGTTGTGGGACTGGCGACGTTTTACGACGTTTGAGTTCAGTGTCGTGAAGTGACCGTAAGCAAATAAGAGATCAAATGACTGTCGCGGGACTAAAGCAAGCCATTTGTTCCGGAGCTGCCGACGAAACTACTTCAAGAAGGCCTGTGCGGCAACCAACAGAAGTCGTCGGACAAATTGCTGAACAGACATCACTTTCCATCGCTGTACGTCTTAGGTGAAAGACTTGATAGGTGAAAGTCGATAGGTTAAAGACTTGATTTTTGCTGGACGACATCCAATTTATTCAGATTTACGAAAGAGCAACTTTAGGAAGACTCGGCGTTGTGAAGGCAATGCAATAAGCGGCCGCCCAAACTTGGAATCTTGGAATGGCCTTCAACCGCATCCGGTAGGCACAACAAGTCAGCCCGCATCCATGACAGAACCGAGTAAACAACGAGAAAACACTGCAGAGTGGAACCCACCTACAATCACCTATCGTGTTTCCAAAGAAACAAATTATGGAGGAACAACTAAAACGAGAGGAAACCGAGAACTATGAAGCGTTAGCTGGCGTTAATGTAGAAGATTTAGTGATGAGCCTACAATCGAGACAAGTTTCACCTCCACTTTATTCTTTCAACTGTGGTTACTGGTTAGGCCCTATGTCCCGACACAAAATGAGCAGTGGCGTAGCACGATGCGAGTGATTCCAGTCGGCAGAAATAAAGCGATGACGGAACCGCTGGAAATACATCTTGTTCCCCTGGACGGATAAACACTGGAAACTGCTTTGCCCAGTATTATCAGCATTCGCGTTATGCAGTACCAAACGACGTAAAAGAAGCAGCGATTATCAACTTTGTACTACGACGAGATTTTCAACGCCACAAGGCTTTAAGCGAAGTGACGATGCGGTAGTAACCTGTAAAAAGTGCGTAGCAAACACAGCTGCTATCGCTGACAGCACAAAACGAGGCTAAAAACTGAAAATGCTACAGCACGAGTAGACTCGCGTCCACAAGATTTGTCGCCATGCGAGCAAAAAAATTTTTTTTACAGTTATTGAATGTAATTGTTGCAAATTGGCTTATTTTTCAAACAAGTATCTGCACGTATGATACAGTAATGAACATGAAATTGATCGCGGTTTTGCATATATCAACATTTATTGGATTTAAATTTAGCCTGGTAAGGTAGAAAAATTAAACAGCTAGTCGTCTGAATTTTAACATTAAGTAGAGAGTTGCTTAAATAAAAAAAAAAGAAGAAAGGGTGGAGCATTAACTTAAAAGTTATTAAGTATTGCACTTGTGACCAGAACGTTGCAGAAAAGTGTTACTTTGTACTCCATTTTAAAATTTGCATGATTAAATTGAGAAATACTTGGTAAATTTGCATGATTACATTGCGATAAAATTGGGAAAATTGCATGATTAAATTGTGAGAAAATTGGTATATGCCTGCTGAGTGAGGTTACTCACTGAAACTTGGATTCAAGTACTCTGTTCAATTTGTGGTTGAACAGGCGATTTAGGAAGTCATCATTTGGATCCAGAAGTTACAACAAATATGGGTATGAAGGATGCTAAATAAAATTTGTTTTGTTTAATTCTGTATGAGGGTACAGCCTACTGTTTTAAGTCTATGTATAGCGCTTTATGGTAGGGTTGAAGGTTGACTAAGAAAAGAAGCAATCTGGTAATAATCACTTCATTACTTTGATTTTTTTTTGGTTCGAGATTCTGTCAGTACAGGGGTACAGGTTGAAGCTTGTGATAGGACAGTACTGTTGGGTAATTCGGACAGCCTATAAGGGTCCAGGAAAGTTGGTGTGGTAGGAATTTAGGAAATTTAAAGAAGATGTGGAACGACTGAAACTTGCGACTGATGTTTTTATCCATTTGGGAATTTCATGTAGGTTTTCAAATATCCTGTTAACAGCCGGTCTCGCCGTAAAATTCAATGGATTGGGAAAGTTAGCTCAATGTAATTTGCAGATTGAGGAACACATTTGTGTGTGGATTTATGATGAGTTCATAATCTTCGCTGTTGTCAACACTAATTTTAAGTTAAGGTGATAGAAAAGGGGGAAGGACACTAAGTCAAAGCCTGAAGATGCTGATCTGGGAATGGGAAAGATGTAAATAGGATTTGTAGACATGGAAAATTGATTACATGACGGACCACAGATTAAAGAACTCTTCCTCTCATAGATACAACACTCGTAACTCAGCCGGCGCTTCAAAAATGGGGCCTCGTTTCAGCAGCGCGTCGGCGCGATGACTAAGGTTCTCGCACTTTATTCGCCAGATGTCACTAGCAGATAGCGAAACTGAAACGGAAAAACTATCTAAACTTACTTCCGCTACGGTAGCGTTATGAAAACCACAGCGCAAGCGTGCGTATTTTCTGCGACAGTCGTTCTAGTTATACCGCGTCCTCGCGGGCGATCGCTGCGCCTGCTGGCGAATCTCAAGTGCTAAGTATGACTCAGCAGAAAACAAAATGAGGTACCACTTAGCACGCCAGTGTCGTATCTGTAAGCGGGGAGAGATCTTTAATCTGTGTTGACAGACTGCATCAGGTTGGAAAAACGTTTATCAAAGATAAAAACTTGCTCACTGCAACTAGCTACCCAAAATGGCGACATGATTACACTGAATGTCTAAGCAGTGAGAACCACTGTTGTCAACAATTTTATGATTTTTGGTAGTTTTCCACAATTTTATTTTTGCAGTTAAGACAACATTTCACTGTGGATTGGTTGAATTGTCAAGTTTAAAATTAGACTGAAACTTGAGATGTACCTTCAGAAAAAATATGGAACTTGGTTTGCAAAACATCAAAACAAGGTGGGCGAGCGAATTCCTTTGCATGAATAAAAAAAGTGGGACATCGAGGTAGCCTACACACTGAATTTCTACATTTTGTGATGCGGGGGCATAAGGATACATACCCTAATTTGCACAATTTGATGTGAGGTTGTGGACTTTATATTTCGAACTAATTAAATGAATCAACATTTTTATAATTAGAGTTATCAGGAGGGCCGTTCTAACCATTCGCATATCTAAGCTTACGCAATTGTGAAGTGATAATCGAAATAAGCAAGGGCGATTTTTTTTAAAGCAAGTAGTGGTTAGGTTGGTTATGCTTTGAATCAAGGAGTCGAACCGTAACCGAAAACCGGTAAAAACCGTTTGAAATTGCCGAACCGAAGGTGTAACCGAACCGAAAAACCTACTAGTGGCATTAACCAACACCGTAACCAAACCGAAATGAAATATCGGTTATTTTTTTCGGTTCTTGCGCGTTAGCTAGACCTCTCTTCTGGATCATCATCGCTGTTTTTACTCTATTCTGTATTACAGATATAGATTTACCAACAGTAACTAATAAAGTTTTAATCACGAATGTGCAACTACGTAATTTAATGTTTTTTGTTTTATTTAAGTAAAGGTTGGTTAAA